>SZYD01000647.1:0-83110 GCA_009363875.1 Mikania micrantha
GTACTTCAAGCATGGCAAGAAGTTGGGTTGAATTCTCATCTTACAGTTGATGAGTTCATAAAGTGGTTCTTGTAATCCATACTTGTGGAAGTACAAAGAGCAACAAGCATGATGTTGAGGAGTTTGAAAGAAAATTGATGTTTCTTATCAAGACTGAAACCACAACCTTATTAACTACGATCAGTGCTGTAAAGAGTGATGGGTTATTTGTCAAAAATAGAAATTTAAGTGGAACTAGTAATGTAGTCCCGAACCAATGAATGGTTTTGTTTGAGTCATTGGGTTTATTTCATCCGTGACTCGTTGAGTTGAGCATAGGGCCTATTTCATCCCCTTACTTGTTCGAGTGAGCCATAGGATCTATTTCCTCCCTTGACATGTTTTATTGAGTCATAGTGCATATTTCATCCCTTGACTACTTTTAGTAAGTCACAGAGCCTATTTCATACCTTGACTTGTTTTAGTGAGTCAGAGAGCCTATTTCATCCCTTGACTTGTTTTAGTGAGTCAAAGAGCCTATTTCATCCCTTGACTTGTTTTAGTGAATCATAGAGCCTATTTCATCCCTCTAATAATTCAGTGATCTATCCAGTTGCCTCTCGCATGTTGTGAATCTCCCGATTCATACGTGCAACAAAGGCTACAAATGCTTGCTCTGGTGGTATCTCAGAGTGGTGATGTCCAACTACTAGTAGTAGTGTCAGGAGTAGGTGGCAGAAGTACTCGCTCCTCACGCACCCAACTGCGAATGAGATCAGGGATCCACTGCCAATACTGGTCTTCCTCCCTCGGTCATATTTGTATCTCCTCATCGTGGTGAATTGTGTCATCCACTGGCTCAAGTCGTCTCTTCTTGGATTCTGATGATGATACGACTTGTTGTTCCTTGTCACGAGTAGGTGTGGATGGTTATGCCATGTCTGCTACATAATACCATATGTAGATACTATGCAAAACTATCGTGTAAGCAAGTGTGTCTAATGTCCAACAGTTGTAGTCTAAGTCTACCAATGCAAACCTAGTTCGCTATAACCAATGGCTCTGATACCAATCTGTCACACCCCCAAATTTCAACTATCGGAATCATACCGTTTAGGGCGTAACAAACCAGGATCTCAGTCATTAGACACAGCGAAAGACCTCTATATGCTTTTCAAACATAATTCAGTCTTAATTTGTAAAATCAGAGTTTAACATTTGCAGAAGCGTTTGAAAACCAACAACAAAGTGTAACAGTTGCAAAACCATAAATACAATGTTCAATGTTTTAAATCAACAATCATTATAAACTGTATGCATGAGACTCAACATCCTAGTCCCTACTTGTCCTTGCTTGTGCCTTAGTGTCCTGAGAAAACATGTAAATCAAGTCAACACAAAGGTTGGTGCATACACAGGTTTGTATATGTAATCACAATGTTTGAACAACTGTTTGAAATGTAATGTTTGCAGATAACATAATCACACATGCATAGTCATGATAGCTAGTCATTTGTACTATTTACATAAGCGGTCGACACCGAAGCTGACTGTTAGTATGTTGTTGCATGCTGTTGCATGCTTTGCCTTTCCACTATTGTCTAACATAAACAATAGTAATGTTGATTGGCTAGTTAAACACCTGCGTAGACCTACAATCTACCAAGTGAGGTTTGTCAAACCCAATAGATCTATCTTCAACTACCACGCTTTGCACTACGGCAAACTAAACGGTTCGATATGTAAGGGCTTTGAGTGTTATGTTCGCACTTATAGTAAACAGCTAACTCATGCAAGTGATATGTATCCAAAAGCGTTTGTTTCCACGTGTTTTCTCCCCCAAAATAGTAAAAGTAAAAAGGGGTCGTGTACGCACCTTGGAATGTGAATTGAATGATCAAATGTTCGTGAATTCATGTAGACAACCTTCTACGGAGAATCTGTGTTATTAGGAGAGTCAAATTATGGTTGTAGTCACATACGTGTTATCCCATGTATGTTAGATTGTTTGAAACGTTCATACAAACGTACACATGGTTTTCGAATTCGTTTGTTTAAATCGTATAAGTATATACGATTTCGTTTACACGCGCGTTCTTATACGCGATTATGATTTCGAGTCAAAATGTAAATTTAGTCATTTCATTTTGTTCGGAATTAAATTCTGGTTCCAACGCAATTTGAATGGGTTAAAACGGATTGAAAATGAATAAGTTATGATGAGAAAACCAAAAATTGATTTTGAATTCAAAAACCGGTGGAGCATGGTTTTGAAGCCACGACCCTCCAGTCACGCACCACAGATCAAACCAGCTCCTCTGCATTCGTTTTCGCAACATGATTCCAAAAGTTATTCTTTTAAATATACATAACCGGTTCCCCCTTTGTAGTTTCAACCGAACCAACTTTGATACAATTGATCCCTAATTCATTCACCTTTGAATCTGTAGACTTAGGGGTATTGGTCAAGGGTTCCAGACGAGTCAAATGAAGTATGTAATCATATTATTTTGTCCAAACCATTCGGTTTTAGAATCACAAAAGGATTTGAACCCGTCTCTCTTTTTCATTGATTCAAATCAATTAAATTCTTCTATGTTAAACTGTAAATCCATAATGTTTTCATTAAACAGAGTATTTCCAAGCTTTTAGTATCATTTAATTTCATTCTCATACTCTTTTGAATCAAAAACTCCAAATCATTTTGTTTTATGAACCCTAGAATTTGATTTCATAAAATTCGACATTGTACATCAAATTTAACATAGGGCTTTTACTAATCGAGCCACTGCGAATCTTTCTATGTGATTTAATTTGATTATAACCTTCGTTTAATTCCCCAAATTTGTTCTAATGATAAACCCTAGAATTTGAAACCCATGAATTCGTTATGATTTGATGAAACTTTTATAGGGCTTTCATTTAAAAGGTTATTCCGAGGCTCTCTGTACAATTTAATTTGATTCATGAACTCGTTTGAGTAAAAACCCCCAAAACGTTTTGTTTTAAGAACCCTAGAAATCGAATTCATGTAATTCGATGATGTTAGATGAAATTATGTTAAGGGTTTGCTTAGTCGCATGTTTTAGAGTGTGCAGGTATAAATTCTTACTTGATTTGATGCCAAATTGTTGTAGTTCGACTTGTAGACTTTATTTCGGCCACTCCCGGATCGAGTTCCTCTGTTCGAGCTTCTTAGAATCGAATTGTTGAGTGGAATAGTCTCTAAAGATGCCGACTAAGGTTTAGAGAGTTTCAATTGTGAGGAATGTAATCAAATTGTGTGGGTTTGGTGACTAAAACTTATGGTTTTGTCTTTTGGTTTCCTCTTAGCTTTAATTCGACTGATAATGGTGTTAGTAACGCATGGTAACTGTTACTAATCATTAAGGTACTGATTATAACAGGTTTAATTCGATTATAATTGCTTATTGATGTGAATTTCGAATTCAATTGATTATCTAGGTCGAATTTTGACTTCTAAAGTCAGAATTAAGCATATTATGTAATTACAAATTTAATCCTTGTATTTTAAGTGTTTTATAAACCTGTTTTGTTCAATCTTAACCCTTGTAGTTTGTTTTTCTTCAATTTCATATCGTTTCGGTTAGTCTTGGGTTAACGGTGGTAACCCGAAATCGTCGGATTGTCACATTTTTCATGGTTTTTATTATACATAATATAAGGGTTTCTTTTTTTTTTTGTTTTGCTAATTCATCACCGTTTAAAAATTAAATCAATTGTAAGTTTAAGTTACATTATCTGATGTAAGTAAGTGTAAGAAAGTTACACTTACTTACACTTTGATTTAATTTCTAAACGTGATGAATTAGCAAAAACACAAAAAAGAAACTCCCTATTTATGTATAATAAAAACCATGACAAAAAAAAACAAAGATTCGGGCAAAAAATGCCAGGGTTAACGGGTTAACAATATATAACCCTAGCCATTTTTTTTGTTTTTTGCCCGAATCTTTATTATACATAAATAGGGGGTTTCTTTTTTTGTGTTTTTGTTAATTCATCACCGTTTAGAAGTTATTTACAACCGTAAGTAAGTGTAACGACTTACAATTACTTACATCACACTTGCATCAGATATTTGTTGTAAGTAACTGTAAGTCGTTACACTTAATTACTTACGGTTGTAAATAACTTCTAAACGGTGATGAATTAGCAAAAACACCAAAACGAAACCCCCCTATTTATGTATAATAAAGACCATGAGAAAAAAAAAAGATTCAGGCAAAAAACGCAAAAAAGTGCTAGGGTTATACGGTTATCGCAATAAGGAAGGGTTAACATTTGATCATTCCCATATATATATATATATATATATATATATATATATAAACCTACACCTTTAGATTTTACTTTAATGTGGCCTCCAAAATAATAAGATGTAGTTATTCGGTTAATGCTATAAACGTTGGTTAACAAAGAAACCGCACCATATATATGTGTGTGTGTGTGTGTGTGGAGATGAACAAAATTCAAAATTTATCCCTTTCTTATTACATTAACCGAATAATTAAGTACATCTTATTACTTTGGAGCTTTTTTTTCTTTTTTAATTAATATAATTAATCTATGACCCACTTACATTATTAAAAAAAGTAAAAAAAACATACACCTTTAGATTTACTTTAATGTGGCCTCCAAAGTAATAAGATGTAGTTATTCGGTTAATGTAATTAACATTGGTTAACAAATATGTATGTATATATAATAATGATGCATAGTATAATAAATAGTAATATATAATTTTCTGATTCATGTAGTGACGTTTTGATAATTTAAACTTGATCATCAGAAGTTTTTTTTATTTGAAAATAGTAAACAGAGAAGAGGTATAAAATTTGAGAGATTTGCTTTAAAATTTGAGTTTTTATTAAATTTGATAGACTGGCTTAGAGATTTTGGTTTTTTATTTATTAAATCTTTCACACCCCGACCAACGGCGGAACACTTAGAGGCATGATTTGTAATTGTTCAAAAGCTCATACTGCTACTTGTAAGTTTCATATTTAAACATTCTCATTTAAAACCAAAGCATTCATTACACAATTGAAAAATGATAAAGGCTGGTGCTCTCCAAAACTTTCTAATTTCTTGTGTAAATTCCCATAAGTATTGAACACTGTAAAGCCAAAAAGCCTTCGGAAGGAAGAAATGAAACTTCGGAAGAAACGTTGCTTCCGAAGGCTAACTCTTTCCTACCGAAGGCTTACACAAGAGTGAAGCTTCTGATACCCTCCTCAGCACTTAAAGAATTACAACTTCAGAGCTTCCGATGACAAGAGCTTCCGAAGACTTAAAGCTTCAGAAGACAAAAGCCCCCGATAACATGCTCAGCATCTTCCTTGTACATAGACTTCCGAAGACTTTATTCTGAAAAAGATTCTATACACTTGTAGAAATAATCAGAGCTACTTTCTTCATTGAAGACCAACACAGAAGACATTCTCATGATAGCCAGCAGCTCAGAAGATTTGTCAGAACTACATAAATGCCTTTACATTAATTCATTTTGTAGTCTAGGTATTTATTGTAAAAGTCAATGAAGTCTATTGTATTAATTGTAATTAATATGGCTTGGCCTGTCAATTCCATAACAGATACTAGTTTTAGCATTAGTTTGTTTCTAGTATTTTTTTTCCAGCTTTGTATCCCTACGATGATACAGCTGTAGGTCTTAGTATAAATACGTTCACTTGTTAGTTAGCAAAAAAATGGATGTATGATTGAGCTAAGTGTTGTAAAGCTTAACAATTGAATGCAATATACTTCGACCTTGAATTTATAATTGTTTTCAGTATTGTGTTTCAATCTGTTTTACAAACTAAGTTGATAGAATTTCCGCAACTATCAACTTGTAGAAGATAACTTGTGATAAGTGTTGTGTACATTACACAACCCGATCCTACAACAATAATTCAATACAATCATCCAAACATTTCAGCATGAATTCATATACAATACCTTTGATTAATGTTTAAACTAGGTCTCAAGTTTCTATATGATCTTCATCCAAAGCTTTAAACTGTTACACATGTAAAATAGAGTTTGATCAACTATTTGCATAGTTAGTGAGAACTCATATATCTATATATATAAATAGATATGAAAGATGCTAAACCAAATGTTCCAAAACAGTGGCGAAGCTTGACCCCAAGCGTAGGGGGGGCGAAACTTCAGGGGGGGCGAACATAGGGTGTATTTTTTTTTTCCGGAGGGGGGGCGAAATAAAAATTTTAAAAAATTTTGCACTACGAATCGGGAAATGTACACCACTGAACGAAAAAACAGGGGGGGCGACCGCCCCTTCAAAGCTGCGCCCCTGTTCCAAAATGAAATAGATTCAAAATATACATGTTCACAAGTCACACAATGTTTATGTCTTCAACCAATGTCTTCAAACAAGTGTCATCACAATGTTCAAATCTAGACTAGCTAAGTCATCGATTTAAACATGTAATTCACAAGTTTTCAATAATGCACACTTTCACTTATTTACACAAATTTATTTTCAAATTAGTTTTAGATGATAGATGACTATATATAGCTTTCATGGTGATTGTGTACATCAATTTTGAATTTCGTTCTCATCTTCTAGATATTCATGGACCTCGTTCAATATACATGACTTATTGTAAGAGGTTTCATGGATGGTATCATGTGATGATACCAAAATCGTTGGGAACGATAATTAATATATGTTTTATATATGGTTGTTTAAGCTCATTGTTTCCGATTTGAAAAATAAATAAATAAATAAATGAGTCGATCAGATGTTAATCTATCATTTTAACAACAAATTTTTGTTCTTAGTTTTAACATTGTTTAAATCATTCATTAAAAAACATCTTAATTTTAATTACTTTTACAAATTGAACTGAACTTATACACACGTATTAGAACATTTGAAACATAATAATATTAAGTAAACTACATTAAAATATATAATAAAAGTAATTAAAGTATAGTTTTAAAATTTTGACTTTAATTTTTTTTTTAAATAACGGAAACATATAGTATTAGCTAATAGAAAAATAGAATGACTTAAGTGCATACAATTTTTCTTTTCAATAATCGTAAACATAAATATACAACTTGAATCTATGTTTCATTATTGTATTTTAACAATAAGCTAAAACAACTTAACGTGTAAAAACTAAAATGGTTAAATTACAAATTATGTTCTCTAGTTTTCCTTAAAATTGTGAACTTGTGTGCTTATTAAGTAATTTATTTTATTTTCCAGGGACTTTTAATCTTTATTTGAAATTGATTAAGTTGTTATTTTGTAATATTAAGGTCATGGTTCAAATTATGAAAAATAGTCTCTTTCACAAATGTGTAGAATAAAACAACGCACATCAAATCATAAAGTGAATCGGGCACTCTCCAAATCTTGCATAAAATAGGAGCTAAGTAAAATATCGGACCAGGCACACACTTTTATTCTTTATACCAAACATATATATTGCAACTTTATTCATAAATGATTTTTCTTGTGATTGTAAATATTTATTTTTATCTTTTATCTTTTCTTTATTTTTTATCACTTTCATTTTCTAGATTACACTAATTTTTTATTAATTAAATAACCAACTTATTTACTTATTTTCTTTCGTTTAGTTAAGCTCGTGATTATTATATAGAGAGTAGGCGGGAGTTAGCTAGAACCGAAATTTGATAGATTTTAAGCAGTAGCAGATCATGAAATTTTTTTCAGTGAGCACAATTTTCCGATGCTTTAATTAAATAGAACTGGACATAAAATTTTCGGGTCGGGTTAACGGTTTAAGTCTTGTAATGTTCTTCACGTAATAATAGTGCAATATATATTAAGCCATTCAGCAGACATGGGTCAAGGGGCAACGCCCGTTGTAGGGTTTGGGGCAACGCCCGTAACCTAAACGAAATTTGCTAAGTTTGTATGACCAAAATTAACTTGATCCGAAAGTTTTAGCACTAAAGATCACTTGTTTGCTTTCCTCAATCAAGTTGACAAATTGCTGTAAAATTTACGTTAAGAATTTACTCTTAAAAATCTTAATGGGTTCTCCTCTACCTACATCCGCCCTTGGTTTTAAGCAAGTTATAATGTTCATACTTGGTTTCTAGCCTAAAATTGAGTGTTGTAAAACTTGATTTAGTTATACGATCGAGCACTAGAAGAGTGCTCGATAATCGGTTGAGACAATTTCTTCATCTCACTCAATATTATTTGTAATTGATCAAATTCGAAGCAACTTGGTCCAATTTAGCTAAGTCGGATTTTTGTTGTTTTCACCGATTTTCGTTGTTTTTCACCAATTTTTATTGTTTTTTAACGATTTTCGACATTTTTCATCGATTATTATTTGATTTTTGTTATTTTTCATGAAAATATATTGAAAGACAATAATTAAATGATTGTTGTATCTATTATATTGCATAAGAAATATCGATTTATTAGATACTTTATTATTCAAATCACTACTACAAAACAAGGGATTTGCTACCAGAATTACGGTTGCAAAATGGTGGCAATTGCCTTTTTGAAACCAATTTGCAACCATAAAGGCGGTGGGAAACACCGGTGGCAAATGACCTATTGCCACGATTTTGCCACCGTTGTTTTTTTTTTTTGCTACCGAATGTTGCTACCATTTTGCCATCTGCCACCATATTGGTTGCTACCATTTTGCTATTTTTTGCAACCATTTTGCCACCAAAACCCTATATAATTATTTTTCTACCACAAAACCACCTGAACCATCTATGATCATTCCATCTCAAAACTTAGATTTACATTAATTTCTAAACATCATTTCATTCCACATGCCAAAGATAATAAAATTCTAAACATAATTTCTCAAGTATGAGTAATAGATTAAACATCAAACAAAATACAAACTATCGAAACATAATAAAAGTCTAAACAATCAAATTAAAAGTGTTTTATAGTCTATTTTTGGACCAAAATTATCAACATATCTTCAATTTTTGACATCTGATTGCTCATAGCATTTTTTTTGGTTTGTGTTTTTCCTTTTCTCCCTTCAACTCCACAATAATTACATTTAATCTTTCTCTTTCTGCTTCTTTTTCCTTCAAAATCTCCTTGATAATCTCATTCAATTTCTCATTCTACGAAACAACCAATAAAAATTTGTTACGAGTCAAATTGAGTTTAGGTAACAAATAAAATTCATAATGGATCATGTTCATATAGAGAGGATGATGTTGGTAATAGCATGAGTTCATATCTAATTAGATTACTTTGATATGGTTCCAGCAGTCAAAGTCAGCTCAGGGTAAATAGTTCCGCCTATGACTCGTTCAACACGATACCTTAGGAGAAATAAAAGATACTTTGTTACGTTTGCATTATTGAGTGATAAACTCAATCGTTAAAGTAAACTAAAAACTGTCCACATACCAGGTACAATCATCAAACCAGTTCCAGAAGTCATATATCTCATTCTTAGTAAGGAACTGCAATCAAAAGAGAGACATCAGGAATACATAGAAGCTAATTATGAAAAGAGGTATCATGTACACAAACACTCAAGGTATGAAAAGAACATTCGAAAGACATGGAAGATAATTATGAAAGTTAATAACTGCAAATTAAAAGAGTAGTTTAGTGTGGCAGCTTTCATTCGTGTTTGTAAGTCCATTTTTAGTTTGTTGAGAGGATACAAGTACTATAATAATCAGATCATCAGTTACATCGCAACATTTCATGATTTCAGCATGACTTCCAGGATCATGCAGATTGAAACATCAGAAGCTTGGTTTCCCCAAACATTTTGGTGGAGTTTTGTAGTAGTGGTGTGTGTATTTATGTATATCAATATATACAATTATATGAAGTTTATAGAAAATAACACAAAGTTAAATAAAAATAATATTGTGTGCAGTGTGGCCGTCTGTGGCACATGTGGATTTGTGGTGCTCCAAGGTGGTTTGATGCTATAACCATGGTTGACACATTTTCATCAAAATGGCTTCAAATTGGCCCTTCAAGGCAATATCATTCAATTTGCTAATATCTTTGTAATACTACTTCTTTCATGCCATTGTTACACGTATGTCTAATGAACGATCAATCACGAAATAATTAGAAATATATAAACATTTTAACAAAAATGCTCACAAAAATCTTCATAAAAATGAAGGAAAAAGAAAATGGTTAATATAAATAATTAAAACTGTTCAAGATATCATTTTGTTGCATTTTTAAAAAGATGGGTTGGATGTTATTACCTTAAGCTGACTTCTGAATCTTGAAATCAAGTCTCCAACAAATACCTCTAGAGGGACTAAAGTTTACTTTGCTGTTAAAATAGCAGGTGTGAGGAATACTTACTATTAATATGATCTAAATTTATAATTCAATAAATTTAGAACAAGCCAATCTGGAAGTTGATTAAAGTCTATGTTTGTAGCATACAATTTCTAATCATTAGAACATACACACTAAGCCTGATTGTGGCCCATGAATAAGTATAACATATTGCTATGTGATGATAATTGGACCCTCATAATTCTTTCATTATCGTTTCTCATTCGTCTCCTGAGTTTTCTATTGGTTATATATTTCAAAAATTTGGAACTCACTGTTTTGCATCATCAGATTTACAACTTGTAAATCTTTAACAAATAACCTGGCCCAAACTGAGGTCCAAGCCCTATGAACCTAACAAAATGAATAACAGTTCACTTTATTATGTTCTTAATGCAATGCTAAAATGGCTCAAATACTTCGGTTAAGGCAATCTAAACTCATTCTTTGGAATGCTAATGATGTGGACAATCCAAATAATCCTAAAACCATGAAGCTACCCTCTTTGATCTAACTTTTAACCTAAAAAACCTCTAATCATGAATAAGTAATCTGTACCCAATAAAATCCATCATGTAGCAAAATATAACACAAATATAGAATGATTATTAAAACTGCTCTTGAATTTGTTCACTATAGTTAACTATCAATGAGATGTTGTCAAGAATTAAGATCATACAAGTTTCTTCAATCATGATTTTTCACACAGATTGGCATTTTGATGGTTAAGGCCTAATGGTTAATCTGAGTGGCATTGTTATCTTATGAATTGTTGGCTAAAAGACTTTTTTCTTATGAATTAGGGAATTTGTATCACATGGAAGCATTGTGAAGAAGGCAGTTCTTCAACATGCTCGGCTAGTGAGCCCACTCGCATCAATGGCAGCAGCTCAAAAATTGTGAAAACGTGAAATACATATATACCTGAGAATGATAGCCAGATCAACGTATGATTGCAAAGGACATACAACGGTGCGACGACAGCGGCTCGGCACGAAATCAACACAACATACTGCGCAATCGATCGCGATTCCACGGCTTCCTCCAATCGATCATTTACCGCTGCGCAAATAGAAATCGCCAAAACACACTAAAATCGAACGTTCGACACGTACGATTGCAAAGATAACGACTGCAAATTGAATTACCACGTACGATTGCAAAGGATTCACCACGGCTTTAGACTGTGATTTCGTGATTCATGAGATTTTGACAAGCTCTTGTACTTGGTTTTGCTTTTGCTTTTCTAGGTTAAAAGGGCTCCAGTGGTTCCCCAATTTTTGTAACTAAATTTTTCCCCACCCTATTTGATTAATAAATTAAAACATGCTCCGATGGTGTCTTTTTTTTTTTTTTTTGCCACCATTTTGTGACCAAAAATAAAACGGGGTAAAATTTCTCACCATTTATCTACCGTAACATGTTAAATTCTTTTACTTTGCATTTGGTGAGAAATTGCCTAGTTTTGTAGTAGTGAATATGTATCTTTTCTGTTTGTATTTATATTTACTTTCTATGTTATAAATACTAGTAAACATATGATATTTGATGCATATTACTTCCCAAAAAGATTAATTTTTATTATAACTTATCATCTGAATACTTCCTAAATACTCCCATCCTAGATCGATTACTGGCAACTTCCCAGTCGATTTGCCAACACTCAGGGGCGGCCCTGAGAAATTGGGTGCCCAGGACGAGTCGGGGAAAAAAGGCCCCTAACGCATTCAAAGCTCCTGACCAAGCGGGGGTCAAGGGGGCCGCGCCCCCTTGCTGGGTCCTAGGGGCAGCGCCCCTGGCGGGGTCCAAGGGGCAGAGCCCCTGGTGGCGGTCCCGCTGGCCAGTCAGCGGGCGGGGGTCACCCTTGTGGGGTTCGGGGCAACGCCCCGAAACCTAAACGAAATGTCATAAGTTAATATGTTCGGGATTAACTTCCGTATTATACCTAAATCAGTCATTCAATAATCAGTAAACTGTAAATCCTTGGGCCCAATTTCTTGGGATTTTGAATTTTAATTTCTTCTTGAACGTGAGCGTCCATGGAGCCGGTTAGGATAAAGGGCTTTTGAGAAACGAAATGGGCCCATAAATATATTTAATTGAGTTATTTGTTACTCAAACCCGTGTAATACTCGGGTTTATAACCTAATATATATATAAATACATATATAAAAATGTGCCCCTCGAAAAATTGGGCCCGGGACGGAGGTCGGGTTTGCCCCTCCCCCGGGCCGCCCCTGCCAACACTTAACAACTTCGTCAATCATGTATTCATGTTATTCTCTTTGCGTTCTTTTTAACATGCCTAAGACTTCTCAGTCTTTCAACCATGTATTCATATTATTCTCTTTCCATTCTTTTTAACGTGCCAAGACTTCTCAGTCTTTCCTATTGTAGAACTAAAGCTGCCATGGAAGTGGTGTCTATGTGGAATTAAATGGAAAGTCAATCAGAAGATTCAGAAAACAAGGTAGGATCAAGTTAGAAATGCCCAACAGAGGGAGTTGATAATTTTTTTTAAATGGCAGAGTGTCCGTCGTGCTACCTTCAGTTATACTGATGATTGGTAACTAAAATTGATTCCTCGATCACCGACCGTGAGACCGTACCCCCTAATGCGCGAGAACCCCGTGGAATAGGTAAACCCTCAACCCCTATTGGTCCCGAGATTAAGCTCAAAATTCCTCCCCTCACCTGGTATTTATTAAAGTGTCACCAGTGAGACTTAAACCCTAGTCTCTAAGGAGAAAGAGCTAAACCTTAACCACTAGACTAACTTTGCTGGAGTTGATAATTAGTAAGTTGGAACTGTGGAATTGGTGTCCAAATGAGAATTATGGTACTGATTTGAGAAACTGGGTAGAGTTAATTTTTGCTATAAAAATTCTTTTACAGATAAAATTTTTACATAAAAAACTTCATGTGCTTGTTTAGTGCTGTTGAGTGGGGCTTGGATGGGTATTTTAAGGGCTGAGGTTGATCTCATTTCGGTTGAGGCTTGGGGCAGCGATGGGAATACTTGGTACTAGGGCTGGCAATTTTAGACACAGACACGCTAACATGACACGACACGACTTTAACATGTTTCATATTTATTATTAACATGTTTCGTGTCTAAAACAAGTTGACACGTTAATACCTTATTCTTTTTGTGTCTAAAAGGTAAAACATTTTAAGATATGTTTATAATTTAAAATTTAAAATAAATAATATAATAAAATAGGTAGGGTAGCCGATTACCTTTTATAAAGTTCTAATTATCTAACCCTACTTCCTGAACACGTTTCTTAACAGTTTCTTTAACAGGTTATCTATAATGTTAACTGTTAACAAGTTTTTTAACAGACATTTCATGTTTTAAACGGGTCGTGTTCACTTATACCCATTTCATGTTTCTTTTCTTAACGTTTCGTTTCTTAACATTATTCTGGGTTTCAAAAAATTTCCACTCCCTCTCACTTACCAAAGTTCCGCCACTGGTTAGGGGCTAATTGTAGGGGCAAGGCCTGTAGTTGCAGCTCCTAGGTTACGGCTGGATAATAAGTATTGCTGGCAGCTGTCTGATTTGGGTCTGGGCTCCTATTTTTAGGCGAAGGGCATCCTGATGAGTAGAGTGGGCAAAAAAACCCGACCCGAAACCGGAACCGGCAACCCGAACCGTAACCGGTCATACTCAAACCAGTGGGTAAAAATAGGTCCGGTTTTTCAGAAAAATTAGTTACAGAACCGAAACCGGAACTGACCTATACCCGGCCAAAACCCGAACCGGAACCGGTCAAAAACCGGTTGGAACCGGTCGAAACCAACCGAAACCGAGTATTGACTTTGTTGACCGGAACTGGAACCGGTTTCAGAAAAAACCCGATTTGCGCACCTTTATTGATGAGTGAGTTGCACCGATGGAATGGGCTGTTGAGGCGGCTCTACAGCTGGATGAGGATCATGGATAGGGTGTGATCGTTTTTGTTCGGTTCGGTTTTTGCATAAAACCAACATAATTGGGTTTTAATTATTACGAATCGATCGGTTTTCTGTTTCAGTTCGTTTCGTTTTTTCTTTCTTTTTGTTCATTTGTTCTCTCTCACACATCCAATACTAAAAACGCAAACATGTTTAACGATTGATAATTTATAATTAATTGATCGGACACCAACTAATTACAAAAAAACTAAATCATCATAATCATGTTCATACATTTTATAAAAACAAAGTTTAAAAGTAAATGTGCAATAGTTAATTGGTTCTCATCTTCGTCTTCTTTTAAAATGATAAAGTTCATATAGTTTAAATCTTTATCGTCCCTAATGGTGGACTAATTACTTGTTTTTTTCAGTTAAATAAGTCTAAAAAATAACAACATATATGAATGCTAATTGTTAAACAAGACTAAAAATGCTAATTGTTAAACAAGACTAAAAACCGGTCCAGTTCGGTTTTTTTGGTTTTTGGAATTTGGAAACGAAACCAAACCGAAGAATTCGGTTTTTAGGTTTAATTTTTTCTGTTAATTCGGATACGGTTCGGTTTTTTCTCATGTATGGGGGGGTGATTTGGTGCTTGGGGAGAGGATATGCAGTGTCCTTGGGTAATTTTTTGGTCTTGCTACCGGTTCGAGCCGCCTGGGTAGTTTTATGTGCAGCTTCTGCCATGGGCTTTGGACTCGGAATGGCAAGGTTAGGAAAATATGGGCTTCTATGGTGGATCATGATATCAATAAAAGTGGATTTGTATCGAAGTCGGGACTAGACATACAAAAAAAGCTGGTTATCCGACCTAAACCGGTTTCTGGACTGGATTTAAACCGGTATTTTTTATGGTTTTCGGTTTTGTAATGCTAAGTGGTTACAATCCGGTTTGAGGGTTTTTGGGCAAAACTAGTTACTAAACGCTTAAAGAAAAACCATTTTTTAGGATCGGTTACAAACCGGTAACCCATTTTTTTTATAAAATATAGCTATTTATAGCCGCTGCGAAAATGTAGCCGTTAGAAACCGGTTATTAACGAGTTATGTTCCATCGGTTAGAATTTATAGGTAAAAACAGTTTTTAACCTAACCAGTTATTGGGAAAAACCAATCGACCCATTGAACTAGCTATCTGGTTCAATTATTGGGAAACTAGTTTCCGATGGGTTATAACTAGTTTGTGCAGCTAGTCAGGTCTAGGCCTGTAAATGAACCGAATGAACACGAATACATACATGTTTGTATTTGTTCATTTAAATTTAACTGAACACAAACACGTTAACGAATATGAATTTTGTGTTCATGTTTGTTTATTAAAAACATGGATATTTTCGTGTTCGTTCGTTAGAAAAATTAAATGAACTGTTCATGAACATAAATGAACACATATAAACAACATAATTGACATAAATGAACACTATTGAAAAAACATAAACGAACACACACAACAACTCTCTTAAATGTAAATACATATCATTCATAAATTTTATAATAAAACGAATATAAACGAACACAACCGAACATACACTAGGTGTGTTCATATTCGTTCATTTATTAAGTAAATAAACATAAACGAATTTCTCATCAAACAAATCACCAAGTGTTCGATTCATTTACATGTCTAGTCGGGACTAAAGTTGCAAGGTCGGTGGTGATGTTTTGGATCTCAAGTGTATTTACGTACAACACTATTCATGTACAATCAAATCATACAATAATACATTTTTATTCTCAAATCTTAGTGCACAAAATGCGACCCCATTTTTCTTTTTTATATTATTTTTTAAACATTATTATTTTGTCTATAGAATCTCATAATAGTGATTTTTTCCATCGTATTTTACTAAAAATAATAACACTTATTTTTCTCTAACAACTATTGTTTACTTTTGCCACAATATTCTTTTGTGGAATGATGTTATTATATAATATATTTAATCATTAGTTTACCTTTTTTAAGGCAAAGAAAGTTGAAAATATTTTTAAAATTACTTGGTAATAATTAATCATCAACGCGTATAATATGTATATATGCGTTGGTCTTCAAAGATCAAAAGTAAATTATAATAATGTTAACTTATTTTCACTTAATTTTTACGAAAATAACGTTAAAAGTCTTGGTTTGTTGGTTAATCAAAAATCATGAGCCAAGTGTCTCATTGAAAGCAACATCTCTCGGGGACAGAGCTTTTGAAGGGATCAAGGGTGCCCCGGCCGCTACCGTTTTTCCTCTTAGAAGAGTTGATTTGGTAGTACTTCCTTGAAAAATTTTATAAGCATTGAGTTCGGCCTCCTCCGTTTTCTTCCTAAAAATCATTTGGCCACCTCAGGGTTTATATTTAAGTTCCGCCACTGGCATCTCTATTCCTACTAGATAAAGGTAAGAGCGTTTATATCTTACCCTGTTCAGACGATAACTTAGTTTTGTTAATAGTATGATTAACTGAGTACGATAATAATAAGTATTAATCAATACGTAATAAATAAAAATCATAGAGGACATACGACAAAAATTATAATAATAACATACTAATTTTATTTTCTATTTCTCATATAGAATGTTTGTTTTAATATTATAATTATCTAAACTTTTTTTCAAATTAAAAAATATAAATATTCAAAAGATCTTTTTATTATTAAACACATATAACAAAATTAAAAGACAGTTTTTTTTTTCTAAAAAACAAACTATTTTAAAAATATAAAAATTTAAAACATTTTTTTTTCCGAAAATTACATTTAGTATAAAATTTACATTATTCATTACTAATTATGTGGGCTAAACATAGATGTTTAGCTACCTTACTACATTGTGTTTCAATATGAAACTCCTTCAATTGATAAAAGCTTTTACTTTTTAGATGATAAATTATAAATCAAAACTTAAGCAACAATTAGTTTACTTTTTAGATGAAATTGGTACATTAAATTTGTCTTTGTATAAAAAGAAAACAAACGTGGCAGCGTCGTTTTTTATTAATTAATGATATTTTTTTAACAGCAAATTTCTTATTAATTAATGATATCATCACCTCATCACTACTCTGATTTATATTTATTTATATAATTTCCCAATATCTAATTATCTATACAAATTATTAGTATCATCTATATATCATATGTTTTGTTAAATAAGTCATATTACTCATACATTACATTTACTTATATATTTTCTAACACATTTTTTAATATAAAAGTACAAAAAAATTTTTGTTATGTACCAATATTATAACCCTTTTGTAGATTAAATAATCAGTGCATCGTTACTAATTTCATTTTTTTATGAATCTTAATATTAATAAACCACATCTATCATCGATGCTTCATACGAGTTCATCATATCACATACATTACTTCTATTTATACATACTTTTTACTTTTTAGTAATAAAAAATATAAAAGAAGTTAATATCGTTAGTATATCGATGTACCAATTATAGACTAACTCTTATTTTATATATGTATAATTTAAACATATCAAGAGATTCAATAACGTGCATATCTGAAGTGTGATTCTAGTTTATTCTTTTCATGAAAAGTCAATGATTTGTTAGAGGGAAAATAACTAAATAAATATAGAAATATAAAAGTAATTCAATTTCAAATTTTCATATGAGTTCTAATATTTATACGCTACTTTTATTGACATAAACAACATCGATTATATTAAATTAATTATATCATAATAACATAACTTTTACTTATATATACTTTTTAAATATTTTTCAATATTAAGAAATATGCTAGTGTAAACACTTTCGTTCTTTCCATATTATGACTTAAAGTTTTCATGAAGATCACGTACATCCATTTTGAATTTCGCTCTACTCTTCTAGATATATGTGGACCTACATCACCATATGTGACTTTTGGGAAGAGGTTTCATGGATTATACCATGTGATTAAGCCAAAATAGTTAGGATGAATAACAATATATGTTTTATGATTGTTTAAGCTCTATGTTTTTGACCCTAAAAAAGAAATAAATATCTCGAGTTAGGTATTAGGTCATTTTCTTAACAGTAAATTTTTACATTAATTTATTTTTATTTTTATTAGTGTTTGAACCCTTGATTTTAAATGAAAAAAAAAAAACATTTAACTCTAATTATCTTATCATGCAGACCTAACGTGTACTTATTAGGACCTAACATGTACTTATTAATTAGCACATATGTTATGAGTATAAAATTTCATAATCTTTTTAGCAGCATTTGATTCCTGCTACTACTTAGAGCTCAAGTTTTTATGTAAACCCATTAATAACATCAAAAGACATATGTATTTTATTTTAATGGCGAAATAAAGCTCAGTGTTACGTCTCTTTATAAACCAAACAAATGACTCAGATCAAGCAACCCACATGCTACAATCATAGTACGCTATCTATCAATTTCTAATTATGGAGATGAAAGCCCATTGATGCTCAACTTAAATGCACCCCTTTTCACCTCAACAAAAATTAATGCACCTCTTTTGCCTCTTCATTTTAACTATTGTTATAGTATTATTGTTATCAGTTATACTCTAAATTAAATTTATTTCAAGCCTAACTTTTAAGGTAAGAGACATACGCCTTTGTCAATTGTCATAACAATAATATTATAACGATGGTTAAAACTAACTTTAGCTTTTGCTTCTTTAAAGATCATTCTTATCATTTATACATCATACTCAAGTCAAATCAATCATTTCACACACATAATACATTTACTTATACATATTTTCTTACTAATAAAAAAAATATAAAAAAGATAGTGTTATTGGTACAACAGAGTATAATAACCTAAAACTAAATAAATTATATACAATAGAAGGGGATAGATGAAGAGAAAATTTATCAATAAGAGAAAACCTAAAAAAAACTATTATCAATCAATCATTCAATTTTCAAAAAAAAAAAAAAGTTCATGACTCTTAATTATAAGGTTATAAATGTAACAAAAGAAATTAAATAGATATATGTAACTCACAAATTTAAGTATATGTACCTCAGGAAGTTTCGTAATGTACACTACAAGGAAAGCCACCTATAGCGACGACAAATGTCGTCGCAATAGCCCTGAAAAATCGTCGCTATAGGCTATAGCGACGACATGTGGTCGCTGTCTAGTCGTTGCTATACGTTAGTCGCAATAGCCCAGGAGAGTCGTCGCTACACACGTCGTCCCTATAGGTTAATCTATAGCGACGACGTGTCGTCCCTGTAGGTGTCTGACACATTTTCTTTTTTGATTTATTTTTATTCTGTTAATAATTAAAAAAAAAGAAAAAAAATTCGAAATTATCTATAGCGACGACAGTTGGTCGCTATAGACAAGGGTCAAAAAGTCAAAGTTCGGACTATAGCGACGACATGTCGTCCTATAGCCCTACAAAAAATTTTCAATTTTTTTTTGTTTTCTGAAATTTCCAGTTTTTAACATGTTTAAACAACAATACCAGTTTTAACCTGCTGCAAATAAGACTTTATCAAACATCAAAATACATTCACATTCATATGTTTATATCCAAATCTCAAAGTTAACCAAACAACCAAGCATAACAAGTTTAAATCTGATAAAAAGAAATACAAAAAATAAAAAAAATAAAAAATTTAATAAATGTCAGCTATAGCGACGACATTTAGTCGCTATAGAGTTTTCCCAGAACCGCCAATATTTCGGTCAAACGCGCCCTTTTCATCATGAGCTATAGCGACGATATGTGGTCGCTATAGCTTAAAAAGTCTGAAAAAGTACTTTTAAGCTATAGCGACCACATGTCGTCACTATAGCTTAAACTATATGAACGACCTTTCAACGTCGCTATAGCCTTTGTCTCTTTAGCTCCATATTCTTGTAGTGGTAACTCTTAGAAGTACATGCAACTCATACAATGAACGTATATGTAATATGCAAGTTACATATATTGCTATATTTTTTTCCTTTTTATACATTTATAACATTATAATAAAAATAAATAAAAAAACAAAAAAAAAAAGATTTGTTTGATAGTAATTGTGATAAGTTTTCTATGTTTTTCTCTTAAATGAAGGTTTTCTCATGAATCTTCTTCTACAATAGAATTAACTAAATAATACTTAAAATCATGGTTACAGAAGTCGATAGCCGTTGTTAAGTCGGTCAATTGGAAAGTAGTGAGTACTCGGCATAGTCGACGAGCAATTGGAAATTACTTACCGAGTATCGGCCTAGGGGGGAATACTCGGAAAGAACTCTCTAGGTACTTGGGAGTAATCAGAAAGTTTACAACAATGCTTAAAATATAATAAAAGTATTCAAAATAAAGTATTTAATCTTGATTCAAAAACATTTTTTTTAAATTAGTTTAGAACACAACTTGAATATTAGTTAACAAAAAACTTCAATGACTTAACTTATTTTAAAGGTGTGTAAAAATTTTTTAAATAATCCTAATATATACGTCTTGAACCTATATTTCATTCTTGTACATAATTAAAAAAAAAGCAAAAAACAAAAAGCTTTAAAAAGCTTGATGAGTAAAAAACCATGCAACTTATGGGATTGGGTTGAATACTTTGAACAACACTTTACAAGTATTTTCAGTTACAAGGTAACTGATGTGGAATATTTGTTAGCATGATCTCACTACTCGATCACTTGAAAATGTTTAAGTAAGAACACAAGATACTTTAAGCTTAAAGTATATTTCACTCAAAGAATTCAAGGTTACAAGACTCAAACTCGAACTCATAACTTTGTAGTATACTTTTGTGCATTAGAAGATTTTCTTCATCAACAACTTTCCTTCATCCGCAACCTTTATTCATCGGAAGTTTTTCTTCTTTTTGGTCATCGAAATAATAAGGTTATTTTTCAGAGCTTTTCGTCTCCTTGAAGCTTTTAGTATTCCGAAGATCAAGTCAATCTTTCAAAGGCTAGGTGCTTCCGAAGAATAAAACCATCCTTCTGACAACTCTTTGGACTTGTGAGAATTAGGGTTTGTCAAGGCAAGTTGTGTTTTAGTAGGCATCATCCTTTTATGATCTTACATAATTAAATTACAAATGTTGTACTTTAATTGGTTAAATTATGAACTGGGTTCTTATTTTTATGTTTTATTTTTTGAGAGCTTCATTCATAATACTAACATAAATATAAACTTTAAGTCATGTTTTTGTGCGAAATGGCCAATAATAAATATAAATTAAAACATGTAAGGGTATTATGTTAATTTTTCATTGTTTTTTCCTTTCTACATATGCATTCCTTATCCCTTAAAAATTAAATAACTTTTACATGACTTATCATTAAAAAAACTAAACTACAAAATATAGAATTTTATATATCTTTAATTTAAGTATATTATTGTTATATATTATTTTTTGACGTAGCACGTGATTAGATCCATTTGTGTAAGATTTGATTTTTAGTATATGGTTTAAATACACATGTATAATCTACCTATTATAATAAGGGAAAACTCCATAGAAATGTAACTAACTTTTAGAAGTGTTCCAATTAAGTCACTCAAACTTTTTTTTGTCTTAATTAAGTCATTAAAGTTAGTTTTGGTGTTCTAATCAAGTGTTTTTAACCTGCATAGCAGGTAAAACCTTTTAAGTGAATTTTAATTAGTTTTGTAGGAATGTTATTTGTTTGGATGGTTGTTTTTTGAAGAATACAGGTCATTTACTCTCATCTGTTGAAAGAGATGATAATAATCATATTTTTCCCTTAGCATTGGCTGTTGTGTCTGTTGAGAATAGGGAAAACTGGAAATGGTTTCTTAATTTATTAAGGGATGACATTGATATGGAGGGTGGGCTTGGACTAACTTTGATTTCGGATCAACATAAGGTACTTTCTACTTATTACACAACTATTTGCTTCTTGTTTATGTTTGTTTATATGTTTGTTATTCATTAGGGAATTATAGAGGCTGTGAAGGATGAATTTCCAGATGCTGAGCACAGACAATGTACAAGACATATCTATGCCAACTTTATGAAAAAATTTCGCGGTGTTCAGTTTAAAAAATTGTTTTTGGGCTGCTGCAAATTCTAGAACTAAGCAATGTTATGAACAAAATACGGAACATTTGAAAATCATTAGCAAAGGTGCATATGATTATCTTGTGGAAAAAATCCAAGTACTTGGTCAAGAGCTTTTTTTTGAAGTAGGGAGAGCATGTAATGCATTTGAGAATGGAATGAGTGAAAGGTTTAATTCACGCCAAGGTTGTAAAAATCGGCCTAGGCGGCCGCCTAGGCGCTAGACGCCCTGCTTCCTTGTAATTTTTGCCCTAGGCGGCTTAGGCGGGGCCTAGTCGGCCTAGGCGCCCCCTAGGCGGCCTTTTTTTATTTTTTTGGTTTTTTTGGCTTTTTTCGAGTAAAAAGGACCCAGATAAATGATTATTTGAGACATTTCTCAACCCCAAATACGTAATATGTCTCTAAAACATCAAATCCAACATCTGAAACATTGAACCCTGCCACTAAACATCGTAATCCATCTATAAACTCTGAATTTTGTGTCTAAGTTTGTAATTTGAAGTACTTGGCTTATTATGTTTAAGTTTATTTTTTAATATATTTGAAGTATTATATTATATTATTGATATTAATGTGTGTATATAATAAATATTTGTAAAATTACATATAAAAATTCCAATCCGCCTAGCGCCGATTAATCCATAGGCGGTACCTCGCCGCCCAACTAGCGCCTAGCGACTTCTACAACCATGATTCACGCATTCGAGTTGCAAGAAGGAAGCCTATAATCAGCATGTTGGAAGAAATTAGAACATTTGTGATGCGTAGAATGTTCTTAATGGCGATAAAATCAAAAGACTTTGAACATGAAGCATGTCCTAGAATTAGAAAAAAAACTAGTAGATATTAGAAAGCAGCAAAGGTAATGACTATATTTTTAAATTTTTGTTAGTTTGTTATTATTTTTTTATAAACTAATTGGTTGATTGTTTGGGTTAAATGTATAGGAAGTATAATGTTGTTCCTAGTGGTGCAAATATATTTGAAGTGAGGAGTGAAAAAAGTGCATACGTAGTGAATATTGAGGAACAAACTTGCACTTGTGGATCATGGCAATTGTCAGGCATACCGTGTTCTCATACAATAGCAGCTTTAGGATTCATTAACAAAGACCCAGAAATGTATGTCAGTAATTAGTTTAAAAAAGATATGTTTATGAAAGCATATACGCATTGTATTAAACCATTGAAGGGAAGTATGAATTGGCTAAAAACGAATGATATCAAACCTCTACCTTCAAAAGAAAGGTGAATACTTGGTAGACCAAAAGTAAAAAGGAATAGAGACCCTTTTGAGAAAGAAAAGAAGAACACAAAGGTTAGAATTGGACGAAAAATGACATGTCAAAATTGTCAAGGAATTGGGCACAATATCAAATCTTGCAAGAACGAGAAAAAAGACCACAACCAAAAGAACCGAGGCCAAAAGGCAGACGTAAAAGGGCCTCTTCAAATGAGATTGTTGGCTAGTTTGAAATTTTTGTTGATTCGTATCAACAATTTTTTTGATGTTCTGATATTAATGTTTGGAAACAATTTTTATGATGATTTTGGCTTAGAATTTCATATTGTTCGTTGCTTTTGTGTAATTGATGATATTGATATTGATTTTGATGATGCTATGATGATAAAGTTGGTGTTGGATATATTGGTATTCTTTGTACATCTTTTTTATTATTATTATTTTTATTTTGATGGTATGATGAAACTTCAACATTTATTAATGTTATGTTTGAAAGACTCCAACAATTTTATTAGATCTTAAAATTTAATATTAATTTAAATAAATAATTATTTATATAAGTTAGTCATTTTCAAAGAATTTTATTAGATTTAAAATTTTAATTTTAATTTAAGTCAGTAATTTTTAGAAAATATTATTAATATTAAAATTAATATTTAGTAAAATTAATAATTGTTTATATAAGTTAGTCATTTTCAGAAAAAGTTATTCACTTAAAAGGTTTTACCTGCTATGCAGGTTAAAAACACATGATTAGAACACCAAAACTAACTTTAATGACTTAATTTAATTCAGACAAAAAAAGTTTGAGTGACTTAATTGGAATACTTCTAAAAGTTGGTTACATTTCTATATAGTTTTCCCTTATAATAAAGGAGTACTTTTATAAGACATGTGTCACGTTCTGATACAATCTGAAAATTTTTTTCTCGCATCTCTCGATCTCCTAATAAATATTAATAATGTTTACTAATTAAATTATATAATTAAATATCAAAAAAATATTTCTTCTTAAAAATAATTAATAATTTATTAAAATTTAATAAATTATAAGAATATTATAATTATATCTTATCCTAAAATATAATTTTATAATTGCTAAATATTTATTATTATTTGATATTAAGGATTTGTATTTTTTAATTATTCAGCCCGTGTAATAGACGAGTTTTATATGCTAGTATATATTATGTTTGAAAAGAATGAATAATATGCAGATGTATAAAATTGTTGATTTATTTAATGTTTTTGGATTCAAGATATGGTTTTTAACTATACACATTAGGGGTGTTCATGGTCCGGTTCCAAACCGTGAAACCGCCCAAACCGTTCATCGGTTCGGTTTCACGGTTGGTTTTTTTTTCAAACATTCGGTCGGTCGGTTTCAAAAGTTTAAAACTGTAATAAACGGTTTGGTTTACGGTTTTCATAAAAAACCGGTCGTAAAAAACCGGACCGGACCGTATGTGTGTGTGCACGCGTATATAGATATATATATACGTATATACGCATGGATATATCGATATATCCATATATATGCATATATAGATGTTTATATATGTGTGTATGTGTATATTGAGTTCTTGATTAATTCGTGATTTTAAAAAAAATACATATAGACTTTGTGTAAATATTCCGTGTTGAACTATAGAAGTTTCGTTTAATTCAATTTTATTTTTAACGGGATCAAAATCCCAAACCGCAAACCAAACCGAAACCAAACCGTTGATAACGGTTCGGTTTGGTTCGGTTTTTATTTTGAACGGTTCGGTTTTGGTTTTCATTGTTAAAAAACCGTTGTTAACGGTTCGGTTTCGGTTCCACTTAAAAACCGTAAAAACCGGACCGCGAACACCCCTAATACACATGTAAGATCTAGTTCACATATGTAAAATTATATATAATATAATATGTAAAGAGTTTTTTTTCTAACTTTTAATAAAGAACATAAATAAAATAAAAAAAAATTCAGATTTAATTATTAATTAAGATTTAAAAAGAAAAAAGTTCAAAACAAGATTATGTAAAGAAAAAAAAAAGAAAATCAAATTAGCTTTATTAAGGTTAGCTCTTTAAATAACGTTATTAAATAATACTATATATATATATATATATATATATATATATATATAATATGTTAGTATCCCATGTATTATACGGATTGGATAAAAATTAATAAGTATTCAATAATATAAATTTAAAAATAGTAAATGATTTTTTGTTTTAAAATATAATCAACATTACATAGAAAATAAAATAATAATATTATATTTTTAAAAATTCCTTTTCAAATTTTGGTTTCTAAACATATCATTTTAAAAGTTCTTTTTAAAATGCGTCATTTTTTACAAAATAATAGGATGTTATCTTTTATCATTAAACAAGTTGATAAAGAAAAAGTTAAAAAAGTTTATAAGAATGACCTATAAATTACAAAAAGATATTATGTGTTATAAATTTTTAGAAAATTTTCATATTTTATAATAATTTGATTTTTTTTAAAATTTGTTTTTTAATATTAAAATATATTTATTATATTAAGAATTCCTTTTTAATTATAAAAGTTACATATATAATATAATTGGTATTTAATATTATTATTATGTAATATATTTTTTTAATATTAAGAACATTTTTTAATTGAGAAAGGTATAGTATATAGAATATATATATATATATATATATATATATATATATATAATTAGTATTTAATAAATTTGTGTGAGGATACTCTAGATTTGTGGCAAGCATTCCATAATTATTTTGATTTATTAAGTATAATAAATGTGTGTGTAATCCACTAAAAATGTCAAACTATAGAAAGTCTTGAAGGAATCTTAGCCAGGTGATCATTGTGTTTTTTGTTTACATTAAAGCTTCGTCAATTGTTATAATTAGAGTCGTCTCAACCGTTTTAAGGATCCTAAACAATGTTAGAAAAATGTAGTCCTTTAATGGTAATTGATAAAAGTCTCAGTTTTTTTTATCTGAGTTTGATAAAATACAATGTTAAAATATATGATACTATTTTAAATGTTATAACTTCTTTCTTGATATATATTTTTGTCACATAAAATCATTTCAGTTTTAAATACATGAACCGAACGTTTTTAATATGACGTGCTAGCTATTGAAGTCTCGTAAAACATGACCTTATAGCTTTTTTTGAACGTGATGGTTCTATATTTTAACATTGTATTTTATATCTTGGATGATTTTTTCATACATGGGCGTGGCATTACCTATTGTTTATGACATTTTACACCAAAATGCCAATTTTTAACGTGTTTAATGGTGTTTTCACACTTCAACACTTTACATTTTTATTTACATTGTTTTATACAAAAAACGTGACTTTTCTAGTGGGCGTTTTACACTATGGCACATAAACGGTACGTGAATATAATCCATTCCCCTGTCGAAGTCAATGGGAGGAGGGCAGCTAAAATTCATATATATCTTCCAACATTCATATGACACACGTAACCGTGATAACCATGTGAAGTTTAATTGAAATCTTTGTTTTTTTTTAATTTTTATTATTACATATGTAAAATATTTTTTGTATGTGCAAGTGTAAATTCACAAGTGTTTGTGTTTTTGCACCGGTATAAATTTTAACAATTTTCACTTGAATTGAAGATATATATTAATATATAATGAATATATTAAATTAATACTAATAATTATTAATGTATAATAAATATCATTCATGTTTAATATATATATAGGGTGAGAATCAAATGTTAACACATGTTTATTGCGTTAACCGAATAAATAATCTTATAATTACTTTGGACCACACAATAAAGTAAATCTAAAGGTGTAGGTTTTTTCTTTTTTTTTTAATTAATGTAAGGCCCACTTATATTAATAAAAAAATAAGAAAAAACTTACACTTTTAAAGTTACTTTAATGTGATCCCAAAGTAATAAGATGTAGTTATTCGGTTATCGCAATAAGGAATGGTTAACATTCGAACCATCCCCTATATATATATATATATATATATATATAGGATATTATTTAAAAATTTATAATACAAAAAATGTATAACCAATATTATTATTTTAGTTATGTAAATTAACGAAGATATAATTATAAAATTACATAATTTTTATTAACAAACATATATAATATATGGGTCTACCAACTATTATGTGTGTCTATGTATATATAGAGAGAGAGATCCACGCAACAATGACACATATTTATAATTCCATTTGGTTGCAAAGATCCAAAAGAAATAATCACATGGGAAATATAGTTGTGGTGCTAACCCCTCTCATTCATGGACTCGTGAAGCTAGCCGGATTAACCCCACAAAACATAGAAATCGAGCCCGGAACCTTGATGCACATTTGGGTTCCAAAAGAAACCGTCACCAAAAATGACCAGAATATCGTGTACGTTCCACCCACCAAACCTGCAGTACTACTCCTTCATTCTTTCGCCATGGATGGAATTCTCACATGGTTTCTACAAGTTTTTGCATTGACCCGAGAATATGCGGTCTACGTGCCAGACTTCTTGTTCTTTGGTGGCTCGATCACTGATAGAGCCGAGAGGTCGGCGAGTTTTCAGGCTGAGTTTGTGGCTAAGGGTTTGGGGAAACTAAAGGTTGATAAGGTGGCACTAGTGGGGTTGAGTTACGGAGGGATGGTTGGGTTCAAGATGGCTAAGTTGTACCCACAGTTGGTCAAGTCTATGGTGATGTCCGGAACCGTTATCGAATTGACCGAGTCCATTAGCCGCGACTCGTATAAGAGACTAGGTTTAACGAGCTGGTCGGACCTTTTGATGCCCGACACGATCGAGGGGTTGAAGAGGATGTTTTCCGTTGGCTTTCATAAGTTCCCGTGGGTTCCTGATTTCATTTATCGAGATCTTCTTAAGGTGAATTGTTTCTTTATCATTAGAATCTTCTGTATTATCTCAAATTAATGAAACATCCTGATGATAATTTTTTTTTTGTTATTTTTAAATTAAATTTAAGGTTTTAATTAAAATGAAAACAAGTTCTATTCTTGATTTATGAGTATGAGCATATATGAGTTAGCCGTTGTAATAAAAATGAAACATTTTTTTATTAAATAAGGGGTTTAAATAACGGTTTGACTTAAGGTTTTTTAAATAACGGTACCACTCCCATTCACAACTAAACAATCAAAACTATTCTATAAAATATTAATTTCTCTCTCTTTCATATATACAACCAACCAATCTTAATTTTTTCACTCTCATTCACAACCAACCCAACCTAATAAAATTAACCAATCATAAAAATACAAGTGGCATAGAAAATCTTGTTTAATAATATTCTAATAACCAACCAATGGTTGGTGGAGCAACTTGGTTGTGGGATTTTGAGCAATTTTTTTCTTTTTTTTTAAGTTTTGGCTGAACAACCGGAGTAAATTTTCATGGATGGGAGTGGTCTAAGACTCATATATATAGTATACGACTTGCATAGACTCTATATGAGTTGTATATGGTTTTTCATATAGACGTATAAGTCTTTCAATTCGTATAATTCATATATGACTCGTATCTTTAGCTTAAAACTTAATTGTATAGTTTACACGAGTTATACAAAGTCTTTGATGTTAAAGTCATTATATAATTCATATAAACGAAGTCAAACGATTAATTACGGTGTATGTTTAAATGTTTAATATATAGCACCTTTAAAATGTTTTTAAAAGAGACTTATATTGTGTTATAGTGTGAAATCATTACTATTGGAAAATTGATTAGCTAGAAGACATATTACTATATATATATTTTTGAATGAACAGTAATAGTAATATAATAATAATAATATAATATAATATTATATTATAAATATTAAAATATAATATTAATATAATAATATAATATTAAAATATAATATTAATATAATAATAATACTATAAAATAATATTATTATAATAAAAATAATAATATTATTATAATAATATAATAATATAATATTATTATAGTATAATATAATATTATTATAATAATAATATTAAAATATAATATTAATATAATAATAATACTATAAAATAATATTATTATAAATAAATAATAATATAATATAATAATAATAATAAAAATATTATAATATTAGTATAATAATAATATTATATAATCTTGTATTTTTTTATTTTTACGGATAAATGAGACTTATATATAATTATGTGATGTAAGTTTAAGCATTTTTATTTATCTACAATTATTTTTGAAATGTTTTCTGTTTTGATTTAAAGTTTTACGACGTATGACAACTTTATGCTATATGAGTTTCAATTTTTAAGATCATGTTTTTCTTCCTGTTAAATATAGGGTTACCGCCGCAACGCGCGGAGTAACCCTGTAGTTGTATATAAAGTAATGATGATATCTTTTAATCGCAGACGATATTCAGTAATAGAAAGGAGAGAAATGAACTCTTGCGTGATTTAGTGGTTGCCGACAAAGATGCAACCTCACATACAAACTATTCACAGGTAGATCAAGAAACCATGTATGTATGTATGTATGTATGTATGTATATGGTAAGGAGTGAATAATAATTCACCTTAATTGAGGTAACCCATTAACCATGGCAAAAAACGCTCAAATCGCAAAAATTTTTTTCATGGTTTTTTTATGCAAAAATAGGGGGGCCTTTTTTAAGTGTTCGCTAATTCACAAGCGTTAAAAAATTAAATGAAATGTAAGTTTGCGTTACACTGCGAAGATATATATATAAGTATCGCAGCGTAACGCAAACTTACATTTCGTTTAACTTTTTAACGCTTGTGAATTAGCGAACGCTTAAAAAGGAGCCCCCCTATTTTTGCATAAAAAAACCATGAAATTTTTTTTTTGCGACTTGAGCGTTTTTTGTCAGGGTTAATGGGTTACCTCAATTAATGAGGGTTATTATATGATCCCTTCCCTATATATATATATACACACACGATTGTGCTCAAATCATAATCCATGGATAGAGCAATAACTCATTAACTAAAATCTAATGGCTAGTCAAAGAGTTGAGTGTATAGGATTGTGTCATATGTCATATTTCATATTTAAAGACTGAAGGGTATTTTAGTCATTTGCACCATATTAAAAAGCTGGAATTAATTTGATGGTGTCGTGTGTCATCTTCTAATATATTTTAATATATCTACTTTTTTATTTAAAGTTTACACCCTCCTTTTTTTATACATTCATAACTTTTTATACTATAATATTTTTTTATAAAAATTGCAGCATTTTACTCATCTTATTTTTCTCTTTAATTTCGTTATAGTCTTGACTATGTTTTTGTATTTTTTTCGGATGTTCGTATTTACATCAATGTAACACGTGTAAAAATAAAATTTCTTTGTAACGAGTTGTAACGAATTTGGGTTTACATTGTTGTAGAATAAATAAGGGTTACGTTTAGGAGTGTAAACGAGCCAAGCCGATCTCGAGCTCGTTAATTCCGTTATATTCTTGACTACGTTTTTTTTTGTTTTTTTTTCCGAATGTTCGTATTTACATCAATGTAACAAGTATAAAGATAACACATTGTTTGTAACGAGTTGTAACGAATTTTGGTTTACATTGTTATAAATTAAAAATGACCTACGTTTAGGGTGTAAAACGAGCCGAGTCGATCCCAAGCTCGTTAAGGCTTGGGCTCGGCTCGTTTAGACAAAATTAATAAATGATATAAACTGAGCCTAACACATTTTTTAAATCACTGTAATTAAATAACTGATACAATGTAACCATATTTAATTTACAGCAATGTAAATCAAAATTCGTTACAAAATCATTTTAAATTTATTTTAAACGTAACTTTTATTTGACTTTGACTAAAAATTTAGGATTTACATTAATGTAACGACCATAAATATAACACATTCTTTTAAATAAACACCCTCCAAACCATATTTACTGTTGTAAAAAAAGTCAAAAAATGTGTTATATTTTATAGTCGTTATATTGATTTAAATCCAAAATTTTTAGTCCAAGTAAAATAAAAGTTACGTTTATAATAAATTTAAAATGATTGTGTAACGAATTTTGGTTTACATTGCTGTAAATTAAATATGGTTACATTATATCAATTATTTAATTACAGTGATTTAAAAAATGTGTTAGGCTCAATTTATATCATTTATTTTGTCTAAACGAGTCGAGCTCAAGCCTTAACGAGCTTGGGATCGACTCGGCTCGTTTTGCACCTTAAACGTAGTTCATTTTTACTTTACAACAATGTAAACAAAATTCGTTACAAATCGTTACAAACAATGTGTTATGTTTATAGTTGTTACATTGATGTAAATACAAACATCCGGAAAAAAATAAAAAAACGTAGTCAAGAATATAACGGAATTAACGAACTCGGGATTGGCTTGGCTCGCTTACACTCTTAAACGTAACCCCGATTTAATCTACAACAATGTAAACCCAAATTTGTTACAACTCGTTACAAATAATTTGTTATTTGTATACTTGTTACATTGGTGTAAATACGAACTTTCGAAAAAAATAAAAACACCTAGTCAAAACTATAACGGAATTAAAGAGAAAAATATGACGAGTAAAACGGTGCAATTTTTATAAAAAAATATTATAGTATAAAAAAGTTATGAATGTATAAAAAATGGGGGTAAACTTTAAATAAAAAAAGTAGATACATTAAAATATATTAAAATGTGACACATGTCACCACCAAATTAATTACAGCTTTTTAATATGTGGCAAATGACAAAATACCCTTCTGTCTTTTAATATGAAAGATGACACATGACACAATCCTAGACACTTAACTTTTTGATTAGTCATTAGATTTGAGTTAATTGGTTATTACTCTATCCATGAGTTATCATTTGAACACTTCCCTATATATATATATATATATTGTGTAATTAATATTAAAATTTAAAAACTTTCAAAAATTCACACGTGTTTACGAATTTGGTTATGTGTGTTGCGTTAATAACATTAATATGCTCAAGTACATAAAAGAAAACATAAAGAAATTATGTTGACTTGGCTATGAATATGGAAACATAGACAAAACAATTATATAGTGGTACCATGTACTTCAGTCAGTATCATTATTCACGGCATCAATATATTACGTCAATCGATATAACCCATAATTAGTATAATTTATGAAATAAACAAACAAAAATTATGGAAGAAAAATCAAATTATATATACTACATGTATAATAAGTTTCAAAGGTCAGATGCTTCAAGGAAACAAAGCGATATTTTATAAAGTTAAGAAATAACTTTTGTAAGTTCTACAATTTGAAGGCTACTTTGGTCAATAGATTTTTTTTACCACCGACCCTTGTAAGCACATCGTATAAGAAAACACTAAAACTTGCATATATGCAAATTCTTTCCTGAACTCTATGAGAAAAAGATAATTTTGACTATTATATAAGCACACAATTTGGCTTTTAAATGACTTTTTTTAACAGGAGATACATATGGTGTGGGGTGATGATGACAAGATCTTCAATCTCGACCTTGCTATGACTATGAGAACGTAAGTCGCTTTTCATTATGTAAAAAGAACTAACTAAATTCATTAGTTACGTATGTCTATAATGCATACGTGTATACATATAACTCTTAGTTGCATTTTAATATGTAATTAGGGTTGTCTCCGAAATTTTTAAGTACCCTACTAAAATGAGCCCTTTACACATAAGAAAAGTCATAAATCGAAAACAATCATTAATTAAAATTTAAAAATTGAGTCAATAAATAAAATTAAACAAAATTATTTCTGATTAAGATCTTGTTTTTTACATATTAAAATTATTTTTGTTTAAAAAGAATTTTTTATATAAAATATATATTAAAAAAATATTGTATGTGTGTTTTATTATAGGCAATTGGGTGACAAAACAACATTGGAGTGGATAAGTGATGCAGGCCATCTTGTACCATTAGAACAACCGTTCAAATATAACAAGCGTCTTAAATGCATTCTTGAACGGGTGGCCAAGAATCATGAACATGATGAATAAGTATTTGTGTATACGTACAAATTATTCAAATATATGTTATGCCTTAATTAAACTTGAGTGTTATATATATATATGTATGTATGTATGTATGTGTTTAGATGTACGTTTTTTTTTCTTGTACGTAACCTAACATTATTACAGTTGGGCTCATTACACTAAATAATTTCATATTTCCTCTTAAAATAGGGAATTATGTTATTAATGTTTTTATATGAAAAGTAAAATATGTTTGAAGAAGGAAAAGTATATAACTGACATTTTTAATTAGGTAATTCTTATTATTATAATAAATTATAATCATTTTTGTCAATGTCAATTTGTTAAACTACTATTATCATATAAATTCTTATAATTATTATCATATTTCGCTTATTTATATTTTCAATTATTTTTTTCTCATGTTAAATGACAATTAATTCTCTATTTTATTAAATAATTATAAATCTAATGAGTAACAATAATATATATCTTTTTATATTTTAAACTAGTTTTATAAATTCAAAATGGATAATTTATATTAAAAAACACAATTCAAGAAAAGTTTACAAAATATGAAATTTTTATAAAACTTAAAATTTAAAAAAAAATAATAATATTTTAAACATGTACTTTTAAAAAATACAAGTTTAAAAAAAAATTCTTAAAAAAAACATTTTTTAAACAAATTTTCTTATAAAGTATATAATATTTTAGTTTTTAGCACGTGTAACACGCAATATTTAATCTAGTACGTAATAAATGATATTAATAAGAAGAAACATGCAAATATTTCTTTTAAAAAAATATCAAATAAATATATTATATTATTTTTTATTCGATTATTTCGGATGATCTTTTAGATATTTCATATATTTCGGATAATGATTGGTTTTTTCGAACTTTTTTTTTTATATTTTGGATAAATTTCATATATTTCGAATACTTCCTACACCTTTCTGAAATTCGATATATATATTTTTTAATTTTTTCTAAAAATTATTAAACAGTTAATATTTATTATTGAACACGGATATCCGAAATTAAAATCTGAAATTTTGGATACTAAATCTGATATTAAAATTTACTATCTAAAATCAGATATCAACTCTAGATATAAATTTGAACACTCCTCCTTTCAAAACTAAAACCGACGTTCACAAATTGGTAGCAAAAGAAGGTGATACAAACGTGTTGCAAAACATATATATGGTCGCAAACCCGCCACGTATGTGATAGCATAATCTCTTAATTTTAGGTGGCAAAAGAGCACACCGTCCAAGTCGTTGTAAATGACTAAATGAGATTATATGTTGTTTTACGTATTTGAATTAGTAGTATTTTGTCTGAAAATTTTATAAATATTGAGCTCGGCATCTTCTGTTTTTCTTTCTAACAATTCTTCGTTTCTTTTTTTGTTTTTTGTCAAGCTCCTCCACTAAATATGTGCAAAGATTTTTCCGCTGCATTTGTCCCAAGTACGTGGTTTTTTAGTAGTACAGATGCAGGTGATGAACATTAAAATTTTTACGCAGAAATGTTTCAATGAGGGTCACATAATTCTTTTGGGTTCTTTACGCCATAAAACGGTTTATAGTAATCAATAGCTTACGTTGTTGATTCAAGGTCAACTTTTTTGAAAGTCCAGGAAGAATACAAAAACTTTGGCCTCTTGCGATAAAAAATTGTGGTTCACACTCTCATTTATATACAAATAACTGTAAGGTGGGGTAAGGTTGTCCAAATTACAACGGTGTTACATCTTAAACGGTGATGAATATACGAAAACTAATAAAAAGAAGAAAATGTTTTAAATGTGTTACAATTATATTAAAAAAATTCAAAATTCGACTTCATCTTGGTATAGTTATTTGGGTTAATGCTTTGATAAATAGTTATTATATGATCTCAGTCATACATACATACATACATACATACACAAACACACACACACATACACATATAGATGAAGCTTCATGAGAAAACTCCTCATTTTCGAGAAAACTCCTCATTTTCAAGAAAACCAATAAAACTCATACTAATCAATAAATTTAAAAAAAAAATTCATAATTTTTTAAGATAAGATTATAAATGTTATAATAAAAAAATGTTTTTAAAAAAAATATGTATATCACAAAGTTACGTATATGTAACTCAAATAGTTTCGTATCTAACTTATAAAGTTACATATATGTAATCAATATATATATATTTAAAATACATATTTTTTTAAAAATTTTTTTTTATTTCTTATCTTATAATAAAAGGAAACAAAAAATGAAAAATGAAAAAAATTAATTGGTAATGATTGTGATTAGTTTTCTTAGTTTTCTCCAAAATGATGGTTTTCTCCTATATTAATACTATATATATATATATATATATATATATAGATGTTCAAATTAGAAGGATATTTTGCCTAAGAACAATAAAAACAATTTAAAAACAACATTTGACAACCTAATGAAATCCGATTGAACTAATTCCGGATGCGTTGGAACCGTCTCGTCGAACTCTATGATCTTAGCATTTAGGGTTTAGAAATTTGGTTTTATAATTTAGCTTAGCGTTTGGCCTTAAAGTTTAGCTTTTAGGATTTAGATTTAGCTTTTTAGGTTTAACTTTCGGATTTAGGATTTTTTTTTAGGGTTTAGGGTTTAGTTTTAAGGTTTAGGATTTAATTAGCTTTAAGGTTTAAGATTATGGTTTAGCTTTTAGCCTTAGGTTTTAGGTTTAAATTTAGAGTTTAGCTTTAGAGTTTAGATTTAGTATTTAGCTTTAGAGTTAAGGGTTAGGGTTTAAGTTTCAATGAGACGGTTCTAAAGCATCCAAAATGAGCTCAATTGGAGTTCGTTAGAGTTATTAAATGTTATTTTTCAATTGTTTTTATTGTTTTTAGGCAAAATCTTGTCCTTATTGGATTTTACCCCTATATATATATATTATAATTAAATTTGTTTTATTAATACTAATATGTTACATTTTTTTACAATGAATGATGATATGGTCATGTATTCGAACTAATGAATAATGATATTCATAACTATTCAAACATTTTAAACTTTTTTTTTATATTTTTGTATATATTATGATAATTGTAATTTATGAACTTTATTTTTGTTATTCATTTGTATATGGTTGAACTTATTGTTTTTTAATAATTGACTTTAAAATTGATATAAATATTTTGAATCGGCATTAAGTATTATTTTGAACTCAAGCCAAACCGAATTCAGCCGAGCCACATTGTTTTATAACGAGCTGCACAACAGGCACAACATTTGGTTCTATTTTGCAAATCTGAACCAAGCCAAGCCGCTTGGTTCATAAACAAGCCGAGCACGAGCATAGCCTTGCTCGATTCGATTCATTCGTGAATAGCACTAAGATGATGAGGGCCCAAAAATTTGAAGACCCTGAGCACTCGCCTCGTATTTTCTTAATAAGAGCCGGCATCCGTTGATCACCTTTTCGAGTTTTATTAAATTCCATCAATTATTCATATAATAAAGCCTTCTTTAGTTTGTAAATAAAGTCTGTTGTAGTTTTTTTGAACGATCACTTACAGATATGTAAATATGTAATGTTCTTATCATTTGAATTAATGACTTTAATGAACATTGAGATGAATATTTGAGACTTTATTATAGCAACGTGTGCAAAATGAAATTTAATTAAATAATGGACATCACAATAGATTTTTTTTTGAACGGCGAAGGTCTCAATCGTGTGAACCCACTGTTTTCAGGCCATGTCACCAAGGACTAGTTACCTGGACCTCCCATGAGCCACCACAACCACCGCAGGAGGAAACCCCACTGAGAAAACCCCCTGACCCCCTCAAACCCTTATTTTGCTGCGAGAATGATTTGAACCCAAGAACTCTCACTTGAAAGAATCTTGGAGTACCATTGAAGTACTGTCTCGTTGGTGGACATCACAATAGATAATCCAGACAATAGATCATTAGGGCGGCCAAGGGTCCGTGGTGATGGCACATGAGGCTTAGCTATTTTGATGGCTCTAAACAATATAAAATCCGGTTATTATTAAAAGTTCTCGTTTTAAATCACTAATCCAAATAATAATATAATACAAACAACTAATAATCTAATTAACTAATCAATAATTGAAGTACAAATTCAATAAAATAATCAATAATTCAAGTAAGTCACCAATATTTTATAATCCACATAATAAAATAATTATTAAATTAAATAATCATTAATTCAAGCATGCAAATAAAAGTTATATCTTGCTGATCCTAACAAAAAAGTGAGCGAAAGACTAGAAATTCAAACTCTGATGGTCGCCCAGGAGACGCAAAGAAGAAGATATACAAATAAAATCACAAACAAGAAGCAATTTTTCTTCGGTTGTTTGATGAATCATTGAACATCAAATTAGCAATTTTTTAAAAAAAGCAATAAGCAAAAATCTATTATACTTAATAAATCAAAATAATTAGGAACACTTGTCACAAGTTTAGAGCATCTTCACACAACTTTTCCCGCTTCTCTCTCCTAATAAATACACAACTTTATCAAATATTAATTATATAATTATATATTTTTTACCTTTTTCAATTGAACAAAATTCTTAATATCAAAAAAATATATTACATAATGATATTAAATACTCATTATACTATATATATCTTTTATAATTAAAAAGGATTTCTTAATATAATAAAAAAGCACCATTTTAAAATATCAAATTGTTATAAAATATGAAAATTTTTTAATAATTTATAACTCATAATATCTTTTTGTAATTTACAAGTCATTATTATTAACTATTATTTTGTAAAAAATGATATTTTCTAAAAACAAAGTTTTTAAAATAAAATGTTTAAAACCAAACTTTGAAAAGGGACTTCTTAAAATACAATATTATTATTTTATTTTCCATGTAATGTTGATCATATTTTAAATCATAAAATCTTTTACTATATTTAAATTTATATTATTGAACACTTATTAATTTTTGGGATAATATCATATATCCCCTTATTAATCATCCAAATTAAATATATTCCCAATGTTAAACAAAAATTACAAATATCCCAATGTTTTAAAATTCCCCCTTGGTAAGGAGATTGTTTTTAGTTAGTTCATTAAGGATAAAATATGAAATACATAATTTTTTTCTAATGAAATGGATAAATATGTAATATATTTGGTTTAGAAGGAGAAATATATAATTTAGTTTTATGATTGGGTAAATATGTAATAAAGTGTGTTAGGAATGGGATACATGTAATTGATCCTTAATTTTTATTCAACTCGTGTAGTACACGGGATACTAACCTAGTATGTAATAAACAAAGATAATGATGATTGGTCTTAAATATTCTTATATTTTTATTTGTGACTATAGTATTATTAAATGGGATCCGGCCTTGAGATGATATTAACTCAATGATTATATTTTTCTGCTATATTTTCGATTTGAAATTACTCGAAAAGTGTTTTAACTTGATTAAACTTAAGAAACATTTATCATAAATGATCTTTCAACAAAGTAAGAGAACCCTAAACATGATTTTTTTTTCCAGATTATGAAAGGGTTCTTTGCTTTTTTAGACATAAACAACAAAACGAATAATTTAAACGAATGAAAAGAAAGAACTTGTAAGGTTAGAGCTCCGACGCTAGCCTCATTTTTATTTAATAAGAGCCGGCTTTGATTATGTTATAACTAATTTTCTTTTCATATAATAAAACATCTATCAAAAGACATCTAAAGAGAATTGAGGAACAACAAGATTATACTTCATTATCTTCAAAGATTTTTATCCCTATTGATATATTTTATAGGGTCAATTACATATATCACTTTGCTAAAACCATTTATTACATATTTACCTAATCATAAAACTAAATCACAAATTTCCCCTTTCTAAACCAAATATATTACATATTTATCAATTTCATTAAAAAATAATTATGTATTTCCTATTTATCCTTAATGAACTAACTAAAAACAACTTACATATTTCTCCTTACTAAGGGGCAATTTTGAAACATGAGAATATTTGTGATTTTGGTTTAACATTGGGTATATATATAATTTTGATGTTTAATAAGGGGATATATGATATTATCCCATCTTTATAAATTATTTTTATTACATGATTTAATAAATTAGTTGAAGATTTTCATACTGTTTAGTAAATTATCTTTATAATTCATTGACGATGTTGATTTAGCACGTAAGATCATCAATAGTCAACACAGATAAGCGTTAATGCATGAGCCACTCCTTTCAAAACCTAGGAACCACTAATCAATGGGACTTTGGTAACTATATATTCCCATTATTTAACTTGTAGATTTGTATATTGAATGTATTGACCAATATTTGTAACTAGATATGGTTGTGCGCGTGTTACGGGGCGTATTGTCACTTCAAACACGCAGTTTTCTAACCGAACTTTATGAGATATGAAACAAATTACAATACAACTATAACGAAAACACAAATACGTGTTTCGATCATGAAATTAAAAAAAAAAAAAAAAGTGAGAAGGCGGGTCGAACCTAGTTGAATGGCATAGGGAGAACCCTAAAACGATCATGTTCCACCACTGTGACAAATCCACAAAGTACATTTGAAATATGCATATACATATGCAAAAATCAAATTGGTAAATATTCATATTTGCTTTTATATAGATAGTTTATTTTGGTATTGACGAACATGTTTACTGACGCATAACATGAAAAATTAATTTTAGATATCCTTTATATAAACAATATTTCAAGTTGTGTGGTTTCTTCTGAGACATCAAAAGTGGAAGTGGCATGTTAAAATATGTCACAAAAACTTGGTACATATTGATCTTTTCGTAGCTATTTGTTAATAAAGTGACTCATTTAACAAGTATTAGTTAGTGGTATTATTTAATCTTGATAGCTAAAAAAAGTGCGTTCAAATTATACCCTAACAAGTTACCAATATAGTACACAAATATTGAATTTGTAGAAGAAAATCCAAACAGGCAGTTATCTTTTGTTTACATGAAGGTCAAACGTTAAACTATTTAGGGCCTCATATAAGGTCAAATGTTGATGGCTTGTGAAAGTAAATAAAGTAAGATACGCAAAATAATGGTCAAAAAATAACCGCTTCTGTGCAAAAGTTTTCCTTTCAATCAAGCGATAAAAAGTAACCAACAAATAAAGATGTTTGAGGAAACAAAATTTGTGATGTTTTAGACGTTATAAACGAGAAAATGAACTCTAAAAACGTATATATTTTGTTGTTTTTCACTTATATTGTAGTTATAGAGGTATTCAAAAAATCCGAAGTTCAATATCGAAACCTGAATCATATTTGAAACCGAAAAAATTTATGTGAATCTTGATTTGAATTGCTTGGGTTGGACATGTCCGAATCCAAAAATGTTATTTGGATATTCAAGTCGGGTTCGGATTATTGGTTCTTTGTAATTCGGGTTGTTTGGATATCCTAATAATCCAATTACGAGCTAATCAGTCATTATTAGTTTAAACTTATTGGGTTGTTCAGATGCCTTTATAACTCATGGAATTTATTTATACAATATTATTATATTATTATTATTATTAATCTAGGGTGGACATCTTCATGTGACCCCACTAATGAAAAGATAATACCTAGTTTCTTAAGAAGTACGTCATCTTCTCTCTATACTTAGCATTAAGGTGGTCACGAGCCGAGCCGAATTGAGTCACGACTAGCTCGAACTCGGCTCGTACCGAGGCTCGTTTTTAACTGTGCCGGATCGGCTTGGTTTGATTTTAGCTCAGTTTGTATATAATATAGATTTTAAGATGTGAGTATATGACTTGTGAGCTCAAGATCACGTTTTTTTTTCTTTTTAGTTATTATTATTTTTCTTTAACTTAATTACAAATGCAACACCAAAGTATAACATTATTACTAAAACTAACCCTATATATTTATATTTTAGTATAACATGTAATACAAACGATCCGAGCCACGATCCGAGCTACGAGCCGGCCCAGGCTTGGTTCGGATTCAGCGTTGTTACAAAACGAGCAGGCTCGGTTCGGCTCGGTTACAAACGAGCTTTATCTGAGCCGAACTTTATCTGAGCCAAGCTTTATTCGGATGAGCTACGAACCAAATCCAAACTTCGAGTTTTTTGGATGGTTGAATTTGACATTCTTGTCCTTTTTATTATTATTTTTTCAACATCAAGGCAACTTAATTTGGCTGTTGTAGCTTTCTAGTGAGCTGGCCTATCTTAACTAGCTCACTATTCATTTGTAAGACCGACTAGAATATAATTTCATCGAGGTCATACCTTTTCCCCTGAAGAAGCATGATCTTTTGTGTCTTCTCTTCATCTAGGGAGGTATTTGGTTGGCCTACTTTATTTGGTGACTTTTGTCACATCCTAACTATTAACGGAATACGTTGAGACATGATTTTTAATTGTTCAAAAACTCATGGTAACACTTTAAAATTTGAATCTCTAAAACAACCAAATTAAATTCATTCAATCAATAAAAAATTCATTACAATTATTCAAATTGAAACATACATAAAAAAAAAAAATAACAGTGTTTGGTTTAAGTTGATAACTAGGTTCAAGAATCCTATGTTTGCCTTCTCCACTTTATCTAACATATTAAACATGGAAAACATAGTTTTAATCAACTATTTGTGTAGTTTATGAGCACTCATACAATTTTATAAATATACTTAATAAAAAACACAATAATAAGTCTAAATACAAATGAATTCAATGAGATGTATTATACATGTTTGCGCGCGCGCGCGCACACACATATATATATAAGACTACCAAAGTCTATCTAACAAGTAACAATAAATTGTCTATAATTTAGACTGATCAAATCTTGAATTAAGACATGTGTTTCATAAGTTTGCAATTGATGTAACATCTGTTAAACATGTATTCATACATTGTTTAAAAGCAAGTTTTTCAACAAGTTTGCAAAAGATAAGATAAGAAGATTCATTGTGTACATAGATGACAAACAAGATATTACACACAACATCAAATCAATCAAGCTAGACTTAATGGTTTTGCATCTAAATTTTGATTAAGTTCTAAATTTCAAGATGTTTGATATATGAATATGTGTAACATTTCTAAAGTTACAAAATATAAAAAAAAAAAGTATGAGAATAACTCGTATTTTGTTAGCTATCCAACAATATCTCGATAAAGGTTGTAAACGTAGGAGATATCATATGTTATCCTAACAATATTATGAATATAAGCATAAAAGAATGGAATTTCGTGTTCCCTAAATATAATATTATAAAATAATAAATACAATAATAAATAATAGTTTAACAATGTTTTATTTTGATAATACCAAAAATATTATAACTTTATGTTATTAATGAATTTGTAATATATTTATGAATGATGAATTGATAATATTTTACAAACATAAAATGTACGTTATTGTAATTATACTACACTTTTTCTTGAAGAAAATATATGTTTAACTTTTAAGATTTATAAATATTTTATTCAAATGATATAATTTATTCCAATAAAACAATATTTATAGATTAAATCAAATAAAGTCTCTTTCAAGTTTTTGAAATCTTACTTAATGAAAATTTATATGCTATTGATTCATTTATGATAAATAGAACGAAGATAATAAGAATTCTAATTAAGGAGAAGCGTGTAATGAAAGCTTAACTATCAAATAAACATATAATGTAAGACTTGTTAACAATCATTATCAAGTTAAGACGAACAATCATCATCACATTCAGGTGAGACCTGAACTCAAGACCTCACATTCAGGTTGTCAAAGGAATATCATTAGACTACAAACCCTTTGAAAGAAAATAGATGCCCAACCACATTTCACGTGTAATATTAAAACCTTTCCCATTTTTTTTGGCTGATAAGTTTTTTTTGGACAGATAAAAAAAATTATTATTTTTGTTAGTTAAATTTTAATTATTATTTTAATAATCTTTTGATTTAGTTAAGATCGATTATGACTAGAGTTATGTCTAAATTAACAATTCTTGTGAGTCTTTTTCTTTTTCATTTTCTTTTGGTCCAAAGTTGTTATGACTAAGGCTGACTTAACATGTTATATACCATATGATGAAACACTAATAAAACTTATGATAGACACGAACAAAACACGATAACTATCTCAAAACACAAATTCGAACTATTTTAGAAAGGTATTTCACGATCGATAGCATATTCATATTAATTTTAAGTATCTTTTGTTTAATCTTAATATTATAAATCACTCTGTAATTACTATTTTCTCTAACAAATAAATGAATAAGGAAGGATCAAAGAAATCCATCTTGGATCTGCTGCAAAAATCATTGGAGTATCCTTCCATATCTGCCTATCACATGCCTAAACTTTTCCATAACGGAACCATACCGCGTAGAAACAAGTTTTTCTTCCAGAACTAACATTATATAGTTTAACTCACTATTAACCAATGTTTTAAAAACTGGTTCGAACCGGCCAGTTAGATCGGTTCAGCCTGCCGCCTCTAACTCATTTGGTACAAAACCCTCCGATATTATGCGGGTTCCTTCGATCGACTGTGCCGGCGGTTTAATCCGGTTATATTGGTAAAACCGGTATTCCCGGTTTCAAAAAAACACAAGATTTCAGCGATGATAGTGAATTTCGGCTTTTAAGCGATCGTGAACTTGATGTGTTTAACACGCCAATGTCATAATCTTATTATGCACATTTATTTAAAAAAAATTCACTAGAATGTGAGTACTTTTTAGATTATTTTATATGAATTTGAGTACTTTTTGAATTGTTTTTGAATGAATTTGGATACCTTTTGGAAACTTATTTTAGTAGAAGTTGTATTTTTTTGGAATTCTATGGTTAACTAGTGTGTACGGTTGAACCATCCGGTACAACCCGATTCAACCGGTTGAGCCATTTCTGAGCCAAATCCGATGCGCCTAAAATACCGGTTTTTAAAACATTGCCATTAACCTTTAAAATACCGGTACTTGAAATTTGTGGTTTCTCTTATATAATATACATAATTTACAAAAGGATTTATAGTCTAATAGTACTCACTTGACTTCCTGAATAAAATGTTTTGAGTTTGACTCTCACCTAAAACAAAACGTGATCTAGGTTGAGCTAGAGGGTTTTCTTGATGTGAGTTTTCTCCTAGATTGAGGTGTCAATGTGCATATTTAAAGAGTGATACTTTATGTTAGCTGTTAAATATAGATAATTTGATATTTTTAATAACTTTGTTGGTCAAGGTAAAAAAGACAACCATAGAATATTCGACTGATAGTAATATGTTTGTACGGTGAAGATATACTGACTAAAGAACAATATTGGTGGCATTATATAACTATTTTTTTCATCTATGTTTCGAGCTTTATAACCAATTCATCGTAAATTATTTATTTCTTTTTAATTTAACTATCTAAATGTCACCAACCAATAACCGTTTAATGAAGTTCGTAAACACTCTATATCAATAGTGTCGCTTTTGACTTTTGTTAACTTTTTTCTATTTCATTACATTTCTAAATTTCTTAAATCGTAATATGCACGCCTTTTGTCTCGAGTAATATGCGGCTAACTTTTCTCTTTATGTATTATACAATGTTCTAGAAATCGCTAGGCGCTATTCAGACGGTGGGGTGGGGACTAGGGATTAATCGGGATTAATCGGCCAACTAATCGGCCTAGTCGGATAGTCGGGCCTAGTCGGCCTTAGAGGACTAGCGATTAATCGGCCGATTAATCGGTCTAGTCGGGGATTTTTACAACCATGGTATTATATGATATCCTAATATACTATTGTGAGTAAAATATATAATACTTTATGCTTCTTCATGTTACGTATTAATTATACGATATTCTAACACTAAGATATTGTTGATTGTCGTTAAATATATAATACTTAATGTTTCTTCATTTAAGAAGTATTCATCAGATAGGTTTGGTCGGTTTACTTGGTTTGGTTTAATCAATTTTGAATATTCTTTTATGCATAACCAAAAGTATAACCTAAAGTCAAACCGAACCAGATTTGATCGTTAACTCAACCGAATTAAATTCATTTTTGATAAAAAAAACAAACAATCCGAATTTAACTAAATAAAGAAAATAAATTTATTTAAGTAAAAGAATTTTATTAGTATGCATTTTATATTACAAAAAAAAAGTTGTGACCGGTTAGACTAATTAATCGGCCAGGTTAATAACCCTGATGGTTTAACCAGTTAGGTTTTTAGTTCCACAATAACAGTTAATAACCAAACTGAGTATAGTCAGATTTGGTTTGGTTTAGTTTTTTACTTTTTTATACCAAAAAGCGATCTCCTTTTTCGGTTCACAATAACTGGTTAATAACCAAACTAATTAGAGTAGAAAACCAGTTTGATCTAGGTTTTTATTTATTTTTTTTTTACAAAAAAAACGATTTTTTTTTACATTACAAAAACATGTTTTTGACATTTGATTTACACACTTACCATTAATTTTTTTTTTATGCGGTCTATAACCATCTATACCTTGTTAACAAAAAGGAGGGATGAAATGTTTGCCAAAAAATTATCACCATTATATCATATTTTTTGTAGTTTTAACTAAAACTTACGTTATCTTTAAATTTTGTTGATATTTTAAAAGGATAACAGTTTTGTGGATGAAAAATGCAAATGGACTCTTTTATTTATGACCCGAATATATAATATATAATCTAAGACACTGTTTAAATTATTTTATGGGAAAATTGCCAGATTGATCAAATATGTTTACCAAAATAATCACACAGATTCCGGTGTCTAAGACTCCCATTTAGACGCCCCTTTATACGGCCATTTTGTGTACTTTTTTACAACATACGGGCCCACATGTCGGCGGCTTTGTCGGGGTGTCTAAGACTCCTTTTCTATCGGCGTCTTAGACACCTTTAGACGCCCTTTTTCTGTAATTATTGTAAACATACGGGCCCACATGTCGGCGGCTTTGTCGGGGTCTCTAAAGGGTGTCTGAGACCCCTTTTCTACCGGCGTCTTAAGACGCATGTAGACGCCCAATTTAGACGCCGGCTTAAATCTCACTTGTGGCTCGGCTCGATCGGCTTGGCGGCGTCTTAAAGCCCTTAAAGAGGCGTCTTTAGACGCCTGTACTAGAGACGTCTTTAGACTCCAAAGCGACGTCTGTAGACGCCGGTTCGGAATTGATGTGACATTCCCTGATTTGAGTGATTTGACGACTTAAAGATGTCAGAATTAGTGTCTTTTAGACTCCAAAGGGACGTCTTAGACGCCGCTTCCGGATGGATTTGACTCTCCCTGATTTGACGGCTTCCGGATGGATTTGAAGCACCCATTCTGACATCTTTAAGCCGTCAAATCAGGGAGAGTCAAATCCATCCGGAAGGGGCGTCTAAGACGTCCCTTTGGAGTCTAAAAGACACAAATTCTGACATCTTTAAGCCTTCAAATCACTCAAATCAGGGAATGTCACATCAATTCAGAACCGGCATCTAAAGACGTCGCTTTGGAGTCTAAAGACGCCTCTGGAACGGGCGTTTAAAGACGCCTCTTTAAGGGCTTTAAGACGCCACCAAGCCGATCGAGCCGAGCCACAAGTGAGATTTTAAGCCGGCGTCTAAATCGGGCGTCTACATGCGTCTTAAGACGCCGGTAGAAAAGATGTCTTAGACACCATTTAGAGACCCCGACAAAGCCGCCGACATGTGGGCCCGTATGTTTACAATAATTACAGAAAAAAGGGCGTCTAAAGGCGTCTAAGATGCCGATAGAAAATGAGTCTTAAACACACCGACAAAGCCGCCGACATGTGCGCCCGTATGTTGTAAAAAAGTACACAAAATGGGCGTCTTAGACGCCGAAATCTGTTTGATCATTTTGGTAAACATGTGGTCAACAATGATTATTCTGGCAATTTTCCCTTATTTTATTACCAAAGGTATTGTAGCATAACGGTATCTTTGTGTTGAGATAAGACTTAGGAACCAAATAATCCTGAGTTTGAATCCCACAAATGAGTTTTCACAAAGTATTAACTTTCCTTCGAAATTGTGACTTGGTGGTTGATATGATCAAGTGATATTGTTGGATACTCCAGTGATCCGTGAGTGATAAAAAATTAGTTGTTCAAAAAATATTTACTGCAACACCAAAGCGCCAAGCCAGCCTTTACGTAACCCATTACCCAAGGCCCGGGCAAAACAATTAACGGGCCAACACAGAGTTCATCCAAAGTAGAGTTTGTAACTATTGGGCCAGTCACCTTTCATTATATATCTTAAGTTCTCTTCTATTTAAAATAGACCTAGGTTCGCAAATTTCAAAAATAAAAAATAAAATAATAAAAAATATATGTAATATAGAAATTATAAGCGCGTATATAATTAATTAGATATACAACGAAAATATTATCAATTTCTTTTCTATAGACACATATAAGATATATACTATATTTTTGTGTTCCCTTTTTATTACACCACATTGCAAATAACCGAATAGATGATTTCACATTTTAAAATGTGTGTAATTGGTTGTATAAACTAGGTATTCATGCCCAATCTTTGAGTATTTAAATGAAAAATTAAATTATTAGTATGTAAATATAGGTTAACTCCTAGTAAAAAAATATTTAAAAAAAGCACAATATCATAAAAAATCATTATAGTTAGTCAATTACACATACACTTATATCTATATAGGGATTTATTATAATAAGAACCAATAAGTAGTAAATCATTAAAATAACCACATTTATAGCCACAAGATTTATGAGGTATAAAAGTAATTTCTCATAAAAATAGAGGAAGTTACTTTTATATTCTTTAAATTTATGATTAACAATGATTCCTTTACTTCTTAAGAAACATTGGTTCTCAATTAGACATCCCTCTATATAAAGATTCATTCTAATAAGAACCAACAAATTGTAAAGAACAAAATTAATCATATAAATATATATATATATATATATATATATATATAAAGGAATGTTCTCCTAAAAAGTTAATTTTGCCTAAGAAAAATTTATAAAAGTTTGAAAACCGACCCAAACAAACTCCGATTGAATTCATTTTTGCATCATTGGAACCGACTTGTCAAACCCTAAAACCTAAACCTTAAATCATAAACAATAAAACCTAATATTAAAACCAAAACTCTAAACACAAACTAAACCAAAAGACGAAACATAAAAGCTAAAAACTAAGCCCTAAAATCTAAACTCTAAAACCCGTTGATAAAGCTTACACCTAAAAGTTAATATTGTAGGGTTCGATGAGACGGTTTCAATGCCATCGAAATGAGTTCAATCGGAGTTAGTTTGGGTCGGTTTTGAAGGTTTTAAAAATCATTTTTACACTTTTTAGGCAAAATATACTTTTTATTTAATTTTTCCCTTATATATATATATATATATATATATATTTGTGTGTGTGTTTTGGCTCTAATAAAATATATTAGATTTGTGAGAATTGTGAGAAAAATTGTAGGGTTGACATGTGACATTTTTCTAATTTTTTTTTAAAAAAAAAAATTATTTTATTCATTTTATTTAATACTACATGTCATTATGTAATATATCTTTATTATTGTGTTTTATTTTTGTATCACATAATGTGTTATTTTGTCATTGTTTTTTATGCATTAAATACATTGTTGTTAAGTAATTTTTTTATATTTTATGTATTAAAAGTATATAATTGTGTTATTTCACCATTGTGTTTTGCATTCAAATCATTATGTAATATATTCACCATTCAAATCATTGTGTTTTATGTTCAAGTTGTTATGTCATATACTTATCATTGTATTTTATGTTTATGTCATTGTGATATATATATATATATATTCAATATCGTATTATACATTTTAAGTCATTTAGTGTTTTTTTTTGTTATCGTTTTTCAGATATTAAATAAATTTATTATCTATTTTTTTATATTTTCCATATTAGAATCAAACAATTGTATTATTTCAATATTTTGTTTTTCATAACTACTTATTTTATTAACATATATATATATATATATATATATATATATATATATATATATTAGGTTATTGTGTCATATATATTCATTATTGTGTTTTATGTTTTAAGTATTTGATTTTATCTTGCCATTGTTTTTTTATGTATTTGATAAATTTGTTATTGTTTTATTATTATGATTTATATATGAAAAGTAAGTGATTGTATTGTTTCACTATTATTCTTTTTTAAAAGCTTAACCTTTTAGAAAAATAGGAAGACACAATGATGAACAAAAATACACAATAACGAAAAAAAACTGACAAAAAGAAACACGACAACACATTACAAATATACAAAGTGTAAGGAAACGTAATTTTTTTTTATTTTTTATACAACAATACCATACTCCTTTTATAGATAAAAATGTTCGTTTTTTTGAGGTAATTATTTTAAAAAAATAGGGAGAACATGACAAAAAGTTAATAAAAGTGGATATGACAAAAATAACTTTTCACTAACTTTTTCTATACAATTTTGATTTTAGTCATTAAACTATATATAATAATCTTAAATACTTTTACATTTTTTATACTAAAACCCTATCAACTATAACCTCATTTTAAATATATGTGTACACATACATATATACATACATATAAAAAATAAATGGTTATGAATAGTAAAATTAAATTATTATAATATTTAATTATATTAAATTGTCTTATTGTATTAAATATATTAAATTGCTTTATTATATTAAATGCGTTTGACTGATTATAGATTGTAAAGTGATATTTTACTTGTTTTTGTCTCATACCATTTTGTTTACGGCAAACTAGTTTTTGTGCTTTACCTATTTATTTATTTCTATTTTCAATTTTTTTTAAAATTTTGGTTTTAAGATTTTTTTGTTAATGTTGTCTTTATAATTGCACATAGCTTTACTTTTTTTTTTGGTCTTATGTTGGAAAGAAGGTCTCTTTAATGATGGGATGTGCTTAAAATTTTATGTTAAAGTGATAGTTGTTCATGTGATTGTATATGCGTTTTGATGTTTACAACCATGTTTGTGTTTTGATATTTATGATTGTGTATACATTTTAGAGATCACAACATAATCCTTGCCGCAACATGCAAGTGGGCTAATACGCTAGTTAGAGTAAAAATTTGCTCCTAAAAACAATAATCCATTGTACATTAATTGTTAAATAAATGATTAAAGATGCATTAATCAATTAAAAAATCTTGTTTATTTTACCCTCTATTAATATTGTTATACCAGTCAAAAAAATAAATTAAATTTATATCTATATCTATACTATATAATAAATAAGGGTTTTGATGGGACACATGTCACCATTGTAGACAACCTAAAAATTAGTTTTCCTGTTTCGCTCTCATATTAATTGTTTGTAAATCATCTTTTATTATATTTTGATTTTTCTTATTTTCTCTTCTATTAAATAATAACAATTTTACTCAATTTAACAAATAAATTATTACATCATAAGTCATATTATTTATTTTTTTTTGTAGAAATTCTTTGAAAAATATGTAAGATGTTATTTAAAATAAATAATTTTAAAATTTATTTGTAAAACATGTGTATTACACATGTATTTACCTAGTTATATAATAAAAAATAATAATATGTCAGATGTCGTCTTTCTAACACATCCACGTCATATTTGCCATGTGACGCCGTGACATCTTTCTAGAGTATACTCATATGGCATACTTGATTTCAAAAATAAGTTTCATTTATTGCAATCAAGCCAAAACTTATAAATTTATAATAAAAATTAATATTCATTTTCTTTAAACATTAATAAAAATTCAATCATTTCAACTTTATATTTTCAATAAATAAATTTGAAAATTCAAAATTTTCAAATCTTATTTCTATTGTTTTAAAATGTGTTAAAAGATTTATAAAATAAACTTTTAATATTTTTTTATAAATTATACTTGATTTGGATATATAATTTTTTTTATTAGCAATTGCATTGTAATGCTTTTTTTTTTCAAGTTCTGTATAATGCACATGTAAATAAATTAATAAATGAATAAAAAGAAAAGGGTGCTTATAACGAAAGTTTAGTATATAAAATACTTTTAACTTAAGAAATATAGGAATAATTGTAAGCTGTTTATTACGAAAATTAACCGTTTAGATCTTTAAGATAAAATTATAATGCATAAAATTAAAAAAAATCAGGCATAAGAATAAAATTGGTATAAGCTACCATTGTTAGTTTTTTTTTTCTAGCTACACCTAATATTTTTAAACGCATATATTTTTTTCTTATGATATTGTTTTCTAAAAATTTAATGATAAAATCAATCATTAACTTCTCTTCAATTTGATTATAGCATTATTATACTTTTTTAAAAACCAACTTTACAAAAAACATAAATGATATTTGTCCTATAACTTACGCTATTATTATGGACGAATGGAACATTACTTTGTACACTTTGTGGAGAGGTTTTTATAATATGCAGTGTTTTCATAAATGGACCGTACATTGAATCTGATGTTCTACTGGTCACTGGTCGGACTGTATTTAAGAATTAGATAACATAATAAATAGCTAAAAATACCAAAAAAGCTATAAACTTAAAAGCATATTTAAACAAACATAACTAATTTTTAAACGAACACAAACATATTTAAAAAAACAATTGTCGATTTTAATGTTTCATATATTGGATTTTAGTAAAAATAAATAAAAAAAAGCCCTTAAATACGATCCGACTAGTAAAATGAACTCGCTCAACAGGCTGGTTAGTTTGAAAGTTGTTCACACTTCACATGATTCTTTTGGGCCGACAGACCCTCTGATTCCTGGTTCAACCAACTAGTCTGGTCTAGTTTTTAGAATATTTTAATAAACTGCCGTTATAATTTGGCTTGAAACAGGACTTAGCTGATTCGGATCTGTTGGTGTCTGCTCATTCTTTTCGTATATTGGTTTCTTGATTGCTTCTTCTTTTCTTTGATATATTGTTGTACTAAGTTAGTACCCCGTGTATTACACGAGATGAATAAAAAAATATTATTAATTAATAGTTACCAATAAAAATTTAAAATATATAAGATGATTTTTTAATATAAAATATAATTAAATACAATTTCATAGATTAAATCATAAAATAATTATATTATTTTTTAAACACTAATAACTTTAAAATTTGTTTCTTTAAATATTTCGTTTTGTAAAATTATTTTTAAAATTTCTATATTTTATAATAATTTGTTTTTTTTAAAAAAAAAATAGTGTTTTTTCATATTACAATATTGTTAACGTATTAAAAAAGTCTTATTTTTAATTTAAAAATGTGTGAAAAGTATATTTAATATTTAATATAGGGTATATTTAATATGAGAGAAGCGGGAAAAAAACATAAATTTGCTGTAGAAACGTTTCAAGTGTAACTAGAAAACCTTTATTTATTAGTTAAATAAGATTTGGGTACCCTTTTCCCTTTGGATAAGGTTTTGTTCTTGTTTATGTTAGTCTCATTTTCGCTTCCTTTCGTTTCAGTATTGTTTCAGAAAGGGTAGTTTTTGTATTATAGAACAATCCTTTATAAAATAAAATGAGAAATACTTTTTTAATATTATGCAACTTGAATTACAATAAATATTCAAAATACAAGAAATTATTACAAATTGCAGAATAAGCAAAAATATAGAAGAAAAACAAGTGTTGAAGAGGTATCACCATAACGGTGACAACCAAAGGTACAAAGGAGAGTACCGGCTGTCACCTCCAAGAAAAGGAAATGTCAAATACTTGAAAGGGAACATTTAATGCTAAGATATGAAGCATTTAATGTTGGATCCGCATGGAAGAAGCTTCACGTTGGATATGCAGAAAAGGACAACCAAAGGTGAAAGACAAGACATGCCATCGTAGGTACGGATGGGATCTCTTAGGAAAAGGCGAGACCGAGCATTGCATAAAGGGGGAAGAACTCCGAAAGAGAGAGGGGTATTAATGACACCATTACCTAACAAACGGAAGGAGCATTAAACGTTCAGTAAGGAGGAGGAAAAGGGAGAGAGGTGTCTGTAGGGAGGATCTCCACTCGGCATCGGAAGTTCATTCTTTATTATATCTGTGTAACCGTATACCCTGTAAACATCATCCGGACTCACGGATCTAACATTTGGCGCCATCCGTGGGACTCGTAGTCTCATCCCCCGGTGCCAGGAGCGGAGTCCATGGCAGATCCAACTCCCACTCCTACTGGAGTCAACACGAGCGCATCAAAGGTGCGTAGGGATGAAACGCCCACTTCCGCACATCCTTACCTATCCGACATGACAAACGTTGACGTCCCGGTTATAGGAGATTACTCGGATGAAGAGGAAGCTGAGGGCTTCAGGATCACCCCTGAGTTTGTGCATAGCCACAGAACCGCGCTCAAAGCCCAGCTTGAAGAAATAGAAAAGGCAGAAAAGTTAAAGGAAGTCCAAGCCCGACTCACCTTCGTCGGAGGCAGCTCCGCGACCCCAGCAAAGGAAGCGGTACCAGTAGATGAATTGCTAACCACGCTGCTTGAGGCCATTCGCCAAAGAAAAGAACCAGTAGGGAAAGAAACATTTGACCTAACCCAGGCAGGAGGTAATGAGGCCCTAAACCCCCTGCTACAACCTTACCACCTCACCAATTTCACCGATATGTCCAAGTTTACAAAACGGATTGCAGAGGCCCCGCTCCCAGGAAAACTAAAGGTACCGCTTAATGTAGGAAAGTATGACGGGTCAAGTGACCCCGACGACCATCTACATGCCTACGCTGGAGTAGGCAAAGTAGGGAGGTGGAACCTCCCGACATGGTGCCACATGTTGGTGCAAACATTGACGAGAGCAGCCCACTTATGGTTCGATAGCTTGCCACCAGGGAGCATTGACAGCTACGAAGAACTAAGAGATAAATTCCTAAAGCAATTCAACCAAAAGAAGAAAGCTATCAAGAACCCCAATGAAATACTCCATATAAGGCGTAGGGACGATGAAAAGGTGGAATAGTTCATGGAGCGGTTCATAACGGAAAGCATGCAGATACAAGGAGTGCCAGAAGTCATGAAAATAAGCTGCTTTATCAACGGTGTCAGGCAGCCACAGTTGTGCGAAAAGCTGGGGGAAGACTTCCTGACAACCTTCGACGGGCTGATGGATAAGGTAAGAGCCTTTGTGAGAGGTAAGGACACAAACCTCAGGGCCAGGGAATGGGACCTCAAGAAAAGTCCAGGACCCTACAGGGCGAGGGAAGGAGCCGACAGCCAAAGGAAAGCAAGCCCATACCCCACCAAAGGAAAGCCGTACGTAGACAGTGGAAGACCCTCTTTCGCTCCCTACAAACCGTCACAGAGACCATATCCTGAAAAATTTACACCACTTACCAAAATGCCAAGTGAGATACTAGCAACGGAAAAAACGAAAACCTTTTTTCCAGAAACCACAACCACTGCGTAATGCATCCCGACCTCACCCCGATGAGTACTGCGAATTCCACCGATGTCACGGCCACAAAACAGACGACTGCATGCACCTCCGAAAAGAAATTGAAGCAGCTGTCAAGTCCGGCAAACTGTCGCACCTGGTAAAAGAAATCGATGCGGTACATCCAAAGGCAAGGAGCTAGCGAGAGGGGAGGAAGGTGAAAAGCGTCGGTCATACGTTGATATGGTGAGACGGCACCAGAACAACGAAAGTGGGGATAACAAGCGGAAGAGAACGTTCGATGAAGAGACGCCTCCATGGTTGGAATGCTCTATCACATTTCCACCGTTGAAATACTGGGAAGCACAAGAAGCACCACTAAACGTTGCCGTCGATATAGTTGGTCACAGGGTAGCGAGAATCCATGTAGATGGAGGGAGCGGGTCCGAAATCATGTATGAACATTGTTTCCGAAGACTAGATTCGGATGTGCAAAACCTTTGGCAACCGGATAACTCAATGATGATCGGCTTCTCAGGAGAAGCTTCACAGTCTTTAGGAAAGGTAACATTGCCCTTTAACATAGGGGAATACGGCACCCAGCGGATGGTCCACCTCACCTTCTATATCATAAGAGCCCCGACCAAGTATAACGCCATATTGGGAAGGCCAGGGATCAAGGCTCTCCGCGCAATAGTCTCCATAGCGCATGGGGCTATGAAGTTCCCTACACCCGCTGGCATTGCAACCGTTAGTTCCTCCTCCGAGAAAGTCGCTTCCCTGGCCAGGAATGTCCTGCCCAAATCTCCAGACATAGAGGAATGGATCCTTAATGATGAGTACTCGGAGATCATTGTTAAGGTAGGATCGCACCTCACCAACAAGTGCAAAACCGCCCTAAAAGAAATGCTCATACGTCACTGCGATATCTTTGCATGGACACCACGGGACATGTGGGGGATCCCAAGGAGCCAAGCGGAGCACCGGATCAATGCACGAACAAGCTGCAAGCCAGTAAAGCAAAAGAGGCGCAACATGGGAATCGAGAGGAGCAGAGCAGTGATCGAAGAAACCAAGAAGCTGTTGCTCGCAGGAATAGCGCGGGAGGTCCAATACCCCGCGTGGACATCAAATCCAGTGATGGTCAGGAAGTCCGATGGCAAGTGGCGGATGTGCATCGACTTCAAGGATGTCAACAAAGCTACCCCAAAGGATTGCTACCCCTTGCCAGAAATGGACGCCAAAATCGACTCCCTACACGAATTCCCTCTCCGCTGTTTCTTAGATGCCTACAAGGGGTACCACCAAATTCAGATGGCCATTGATGATGAAGAGAAAACTGCGTTCTACACAGATGAAGGTATGTATTGCTATACCAAAATGCCTTTCGGTCTGAAAATGCAGGTGCTACGTACCAAAGGATGATGGACTGTCTGTTTCGGGAACAAATAGGACGGAATTTGGAAGTTTATGTCGATGACCTGGTAATTAAAAGCAAACGAGAAAGCAACATGCTAGAGGACATAGAAGAAACCTTAAACACCCTTCGGCAAGCACAGATGAAGCTCAACCCGGAAAAATGCTCCTTTGGGGTACAAGAAGGGAAGTTCCTAGGAGTTATGGTCACCAAAGACGGCATCAGAGCCAACCCATGTAAGGTGCAGGCAATCCTAGACATGGACCCACCAAAATCGGTTAAAGAAGTGCAACGACTCAACTGGCGGCTGATTGCTCTAAGTCGGTTCCTGTCTCGCATCTCAAAAAGGTCCTTACTATTCATCACCACTCTAAAAAGCTGCCTGAAAAAGAACCAATTCAAGTGGACGCAAGAGGCCAAGCTCTCTTTCCAAAGCATCAAGCAGCACCTAAGTGAACTACCCTCACTCACAATGCCAATACCCGGGGAACTTGTCTTGGTGTACCTATCAGCATCAGAGAAGGCAATCAGCACGATCCTACTTGTAGAGCGAGCTGGGAAACAAATTCCCATCTATTTTTTAAGTCGAACTCTGAAAGGGGGAGAGGAGAGATATGCCAGCATAAAAAAGGAAGCACTAGCACTTGTTTATGCCTCCAGGCGGTTACGGCGGTACTTCCAGGCACACCCAATTCAGGTTATCACCAACCTCCCAATACAGCAAGTTTTAAGGCGCCCAGAAATCTCTGGGCGGCTAGCCAAGTGGGCAATAGAGTTGGGGGACTTTGAGATCAGTTACTTGCCACGAACAGCTTACAAAGGGCATGTCTTAGCCGACTTCCTTACAGAAGCCCCAACCGACGACACCATGACCGAAAGTCCAGCCATCTCAACCCAAATAGCTACAGTATGGCACCTCCATACAGATGGCTCCTCCACCAGCGATGGCAATGGGGCAGGCTTTATACTCACCACACCAGAAGGAGTCGAGTTGGCATACGCAATTCAGCTAGACTTCACCCATACCAACAACGAGGCCGAGTACGAAGCACTGCTGGCAGGATTGCGCATGGCCTCCAACCTAGGAGTCAAACAACTAGAAGTCCATGTCGCTTCCCTACTAGTCACTAACCAAATGAATGGGCTTTACGAAGCCAAGGAGGAAGTAATGAAGCAATACTTGCAACAAGCAACCAACGATGTCAAAGCTTTTGCCTCCTGCAAAATCTCCCACATCAGCAGAAATTTGAACAAGAAGGCAAATGCACTCAGCAAGCTCACCTCGGCAACCATCAACAATGCCGATACCCAGGTCCGAGTAAAAGTCCTTACAAAACCCTCTGCGATCCGAATGGTCATGGAAGTACAAGAGGCGACTACCCCACAATGTTGGATGACACCCATCAAAGCCTTTCTGCAGCATGGAACGCTACCCGAGGGCAGCGAGGAAGCCAGACGCTTGCGGCTAAAGTCCCTACAGTACGAAATCATTGATGGGCACCTGTATAGGAAGTCGTACTTGGGGCCATCCCTAAAATGTGTTGACTTCGATGAAGCAGAATATGTCATACAGGAGTTACACGAAGGAATCTGCAGCTTGCACGTCGGCCCAAAGTCAGTGGTCGTAAAGGTGATGAGGGCATGCTTCTACTGGCTGGGAATGTACAGAACTGCCCTGGACATCATCAGCAAATGCGGCAACTGCCAGGTCCATGCTCCAGTGCCCAAAAACCCGCAACATAACACGATCCCAGTCAACTCAGCCTGGCCATTCCAAGAATGGGCTATTGATATCGTTGGCCCATTTCCCGAGGCCGTTGGAAAAGTTAAATTCCTGGTGGTTGCCATTGACTATTTCACCAAATGGGTGGAAGCAAAACCCTTAGCAAAAATCACGGCGCAGGCAGTCAAGCGCTTTATGTGGGAAAATATTGTATGTCGCTTTGGTATCCCTGGGGCAATAGTCAGCGACAATGGGAAGCAGTTTGATAGCACCCCGTTCCGTAGTTGGTGTGCTGAGCTCCGTATACACCAAATTTTCACCTCAGTAGCTCACCCGCAGGCCAACGGACAAGTAGAGCGAGCTAACCGCAACATTGTCGAAGGTATCAAAGCACGGTTAGGAAGGCAAAAAGGAGCATGGCTAGAGGAACTCCCACATGTTTTATGGGCACACCGCACCATGCACAAAACAGGAACCAGGGAAACCCCTTTCAGCCTCACATACGGGACAGAAGCTATGATCCCCGTCGAAATCGGCTCCCCAACGCCACGAACATATCTCCCGGAAGAAGAAAACAACGCAGACCTTCGCACCAACTTGAACATGCTGGAAGAGCGGCGATATCTAGCCGCCATTCAGGAGGTGTAGTACAAGAAAGCCGTTGAAAAATACTACAATGCCAGAGTAAAAAAGGAGCTGAAACCAGGAGACCTGGTTCTACGATCAAATGAGGCAAGTTGTAAGGAGGCTTAAGGAAAGCTGGCGGTGCGTTGGGAAGGTCCCTACAAAATTGTATGGAGCAGCAGCAAAGGCTCCCACAAATTGGCAGACATGGAAGGAAGAGAACTCCGGCGTACATGGAACGCCATGCAGTTGAAAAAATATCACATGTAACTTTGCACTCGCAACATGTTGAATTTTTGTAATATCACTTGTGGAACGATAAACCACACTTTTGGAATTAACATTAGCAACGCAATCATCCCACCACGGGAGTAACATCAAGTTGCATTAAGCGACCATACACCATACATATAGTCTTTGGTAAAAGATAACAGAATCACACAGCTGTACCCCATTTATTAACAAAAGCATGCTTAAAAATTCAAAAGCGATGAAGAGAGTGAGACGACCACCCTTTAGAAACGCTCAACATAAGTATGAAAAGCCAACATACGTTAAGGGAAAGCTGGCCTTCCAAAGGGGCTCCTACCAATAAACACAAGAGATGTGCGGAATACAAAATATCATACATATGTCCATAAGTGACAAGTCATTACTACAAATACGTCAAAACATTTATAGCAAACATATGCCCACATAATTAGTTTATGCCTACGCACCAGGAGTATTAGGATCTACGACAGATGTCAAAGCCTGGAACTCATCAAGCGAAATATGGGGCCTAGCAGCAAGCTGAGACAGAATGGAAGGGGTTGAAGCGGCAAGGGCAAGGGTAGAATCGGTCATCCATTGCTGTGTAGTGGGATCATAACCAGGAGAATCTTCAAGCGCAGTACCCTGGGCAGCACACTTGAAACCAGCCCGCAACCCATTTTGAAACCCCACTGCCATACAAGCTGAGTTCACATCCCCAAGAAGTTGAACATACTCGTTACTCCCACGAATCCTCTCAAACACACGCCGCCACCCTTCAGCAACCAACCATTCTCTGTCCCACACCAACGTCTTCTGGGACACACCCAACCTTTGCACTTCCACCTAAAGTCCTTGCACCTCCTCCCGCAACCTAGCCACCTCCACACGAGAGGCCATCAGATCATCTTGGGCCGAATCAAGAGCAGCCTGCTTTTCGTCCAAAAACTCGTGGGCCATCTCCACCTTCTCTCCCAACACTCTAAGGTTCTCCTAAAAATACAATGTAAAGGAAAGAAGAGTCAATACGTAGTATGCAACATCAAAACAGCAAAAGGGAAACCCTTTACCTGATGGCACTCATTATCATGCATGATGCTATCATTCATCACCTGTTGGCACTGTAGTTCATGAGCATACCGCTCCACCTCCTCATTCAGCGCATGGGCGCGCTCCTCAGCCACTTTCATTTTCCCAACAACCAACGCTAACTCATCTCTATAACCCTCCACCTCCGCGCGAACTGATTCTAGCCCCATCAAATCTGTCAACAACTGCTTTTTCTCTTCAAGGGTTTTCACCAACTCATCCTCCAAACTGGCAACTCTTTGATGAAACCTCATGTTCACATCAGAACGATGTTGCAGCCACGCAACAGCCTCCATCCCTTGCTTAAAGCAATTTTTAAAGAAAACGACAACACCCGACTTAAAACAACAATGTCCATGTCTTTAACAGCAGCCTCTACACCTCCCATATCGGTTTCAAACAGCATCCCCGAACTCAGTTCAACGCTGGGTTTCGCGTGTTTTTCAGCAGGTGATGAAATTGTGCAAATACCCAGAACTACCCTAGGGGCAACAAGTGTCTCAGGAACCATGTCTCCCTCAACCAACTTCACAGCAGTCACCTCCTGGCGTTTTTCCGCAGACGCCTTCTCCCCACTTTCTTCGGCAATAGGAACCAATGAAGCCTTCCTTTTAAGAGACACAAGAGTCAACTCCGTGGAAAAAGTCTCAGGCGGATGCCCAGTCTGTGCATGACTGCGCAGGCGAAACCAGAGAGGCACACGCTGTGCTGGAATTTTAGGAAGTTCAGTAGCAACCACAGCCTTCCCCTTCACAAGTTTAGACAACGGGGTAGTATCTTCATCAGTGCTAGACACATCTTCCTGCAAAGACTGCACTGGAGAAGCAGTCACGACGTTCTCAGAGGATAAAGGAATAGGGACATCAGCATCCACGTCAACAAATTCCATAGCACGACTGGCTTTCTGCAAAATCTTCAGCAAATTCATCTCTGCAACAAAAAGAAAAAGAACCTCAGCATAGTAGATGATAAACTGAACACACAACATGTAAGGCCCAAAATCCCCACACGTATGACACGTGTTTTAAAACACCCTCAGAGTTAGGTCCAAGATTTTTCAAAATAAACAAGTGCATAATAACACTTTGATAACCGGTTTACTTCCAAGTTCCAAAAGGTTTTATGTTAGTTAAAAATTCAAAACTCCATTTACACTAATACAATTCACAAAACCTTTGATTTTAACTAACAAAACACAACCGCAAGACACCTTTCGATCCGAGCCATTACAAGCAACCCGATCACAACCGCCATCACCCTTTACGTTCACCTACAAAACACCACATTTAAATCACCATTAGTTCGTTAGAACTAAGTAAGAACACCTATGTATACTTTTTGGTACATAACGGAAGGTTATTGGATCCCAAAACGCAATAAAACGACCAAAATAGGCAATTCTGGACACCCCCAGCCGTAGGCTACACCCTGGGCCGTAGGCTACGGCCTCCTTAACAGAACCCTTCAGCCGTAGGCTACACCCTGGGCCGTAGCCTACACCCTCTGCAGATTCAGCAAATGCATTTTTTTTACGTTTTGCACCCTTGCGACTACCCTGGATCGTTATAACACTTCCGTTACCCCCAAATACATCCAATAACACCCTTGAAACATAACTACCAAGTTTCAAACATAATTTGGTGATATTATAAAGTTTAACACCAAATGATTAGCTAAACGGGTCGTTTACACCTAAACCCTTTAACAACCATATTTCACCCAAACCAAATGGAACTTCCTTTCTACCCAAGGATTCTCATTTGTCACCATAAAACAACCATTTCAACACATGAAATTCATATCTAAAAACACCTCAAAACAAAATTAAAGTGTTAGAACATAAAAATAATCACCAAATAAAAGTCAAATATTCACCACTCCTTTGAGACTTTCTTTTTCACCAAGGATACTCAAAGTAGGTAATCACACCACTTGTGATTTACCTAAACTCCATAAATTCACCAAGGGGAGATCACACCACTTGTGATTCAACCCATTTCACATTTACACCTCATGTGAATTGTTTGACTACTTTTTAGTCAAACTTCAAATAAGAAGTTCACACACCTTGTGAATCATTCTTATCTCACCACACCCCTTATAAAAATAATATAATCACAATAACTAAGCAATTTAAACACCTATTGCATGTTATTGTCAACACCAAGTAACTTAACATCAATTAGTTTCACCTTCACAACTCTTATGTATCATTTGACCAATTTCAGTCAAATTTCAAATATGAAGTTCACACCTCTTGTGAATCATTCATACTTCTACACACCACATGTAAACATAAAAATTTTACAATAACTGAGCAAATGTAACACTTATTACATATTATTGTCAAACATCAAACTTACAAACACCAATTCACCCAATTTACATATTCACTCATCTAGGGAATTGTTTGACCAATTTCAGTCAAACTTCAATAAGAAGTTCACACCTCTTGTGAATCATTCTTATAATGCCGCATCAAAAGTAAACATTCTACATTACAATAACTAAGCAATTATAACACCTATTGCATGTTATTGTCAAACAACAAATGTAGAAACACCAATTCACCAAATTAAACATTCCATGTATATTCCACATACATATATACATATATGTACATAACACCATTTAACAACATTAAGTATAATAGGTGCGTGACTTACCTCGCCCCGACAAGTTATCCACAACAATCTCTTTTCCGTGTTGTTTAGTTCCACCACCTCCACTATCGTTTCCTATTATCACAACTAATAGGTTTTAATACAATGTTTGACTATAACTAGTCAAATTACACCATTTTCAATCCAATTTATTTCCATTTGATCCATTATCACCCAAACTCACCATTTATCATCTATGAAACATATTTCACCTCAAAAATAAACTTAAAACTCATTTTTAAGTTTAAATTCTCATTTGGTCATTTTATCAAACACCTTATGTGGACCCAATTAACCACCTATGATCATTGATCCATAAAACCTCAATCAAACTCCATTTTTTTATTTACAAAATGAACAAGTTCACCCTATTCACAACCAAACTACAACAAGTTCATAAAATCATCAAATCCCCAACTTTTAAAACTAACTTTAAAACCCCTAGTTCATAAACTCCATGAATCATATAAACCCCATATATCATATTGCATTAATCATGAAAGAAATGATCAACAAGTTGTTCTTAGATGTTTCTCACTAAGATTAACATCATTTAACACCGTCCAAACACCAAATTTGGAGTTTCACCCATTTTTCCCACACCCCTATGCAAGACCCACGAAAATCACATCAAAAACACCCAAATTTCTTACCTTGTTGTAGTAAGACTCCATAACAACTCCTAATGATGATTGCATGAACGATCCTTGCAATTTTGAAGCCTCAATATGGAGATTGGAGGTCCTTCATCTTCTTCTTCTCTTCTCTGGATCGTCTCCCACACACAAAATGGTATTATGACCAATTTTGACCACCATCTTCCTTATAACCCCCTTATAATTTAAGTTTCAACTATTTACACATTAAGCCCTTCTATTACTAGTTAAAGTTAACTAGTTTATAACTAAGTTAAAATTATTTAATACCCATAACTTAGTTATATTTAACAAATGTTTATTAAAACACCCACCAATAATATTTTCAAAATATCTAAATCTTATAAAACACCCATCAACTAAAATGAACATAATTATACACCAATTATGTTCGTTTTAATATATTTCCCAAAAATGGGTCGTTACACAACAACAGAAGCCACACAACAACACACACAAAACCATGAAAGGAACAAAAGGCAGGAAACATTGAGAACACTTCGCAAGTCAAAACACAACCTTCCCCTTCTTCCATGATAGCCAGACGTCGCCTGGGTTTATTCCACAGGGTGCTCATCCCAGCCATTACAAGCAACGGTTATGGAAATCCCAGCGCAGGCGAAGTATTCCGAATCAACAATTTGTACAACCGACGGTCACAATCCAACAGAGGCGAAGCCGGATCTTCGATAACTCGCTTGAGATCGCGACAAGGCAAAGGACGGGGAAGAAAACGTTTAGACACGAAAAAAAATCGAGTTTTCCAGTCACGAAGGTAGTGTGTCAACTTCTCTACACAAGGAGGGTACGCCGGTGCCCGACGTTTTTCAAACGTAAACCAATCTCCATCCACATGAAAACGGTAAAATCGGCGGAAAAGGGCCACATTGGCCATCCCGCCGAGACACCGGCAAGCAAGTTCAAAATGCACAATGCGCAAAAACCCTAGCGGATGAACTTGCGAAAAGTGTACACGGTATCTCTCAAGAACATTTAACAAAAAGGAAGACAACAGATAGCGAACCGCACTAGCCCGAAATGTATGAACATACACCGACATTTCACCATTCCGACATCCCGTCGTTTCTCCCTCCCCAGGCGCACGAGGTCGTACGGTCGAAGGAATTTGATACTCGCGACAGAATAACCGTACGTCTTCAGCAGTCATCACGGATGTGGCGTAGTCCAGACCTTGCTTGTCGATCATGTCTAACCAATAGAAAAGAAGAAACCTAACCTGTAGAACAATCGTCGGACGAGACAAAGAAAACCAGCGAGAACTGACTACCAGAGAAGAGACGAAGGCAATTACGGAAACTCAGACCTTGGGCAGCGCGCAAACGCCCAACCGGCACCTCTGTTTTCAAAAAAAAAACAAGAAGAAGAAAGGGAGAGAAAGAAAGCGGCCCAGCCTTAACCGGCCCACTTACACGCGCATGACCTCCCAAAGAAAGCCCAGCTACCAATGAAGCCTTGACATATGCTAATAGCCCAAACAACATTGACTAACAAGCCCAGGGAAGTTCGAAACAACAATATGAGTTCACCCGGCAACAACCGAAAGCTTGTGCCAGCTGAACTGGGGGGACTTGAAGAGGTATCACCATAACGGTGACAGCCATAGGTACAAAGGAGAGTATCGGCTTTCACCTCCAAGAAAAGGAAATGTCAAATACTTGAAAGGGAACATTTAATGCTAAGATATGAAGCATTTAATGTTGGATCCGCATGGAAGAAGCTTCACCTCGGATATGCAGAAAAGGACAACCAAAGGTGAAAGACAATCCATGCCATCATAGGTACGGATGGGATCTCTTAGGAAAAGGCGAGACCCAGCATTGCATAAAGGGGGAAGAAATCCGAAAGAGAGAGGGGTATTAATGACACCATTACCTAACAAACGGAAGGAGCATTAAACGTTCAGTAAGGAGGAGGAAAAGGGAGAGAGGTGTCTGTAGGGAGGATCTCCACTCGGCATCGGAAGTTCATTCTTTGTTATATCTGTGTAACCGTATACCCTGTAAACATCATCCGGACTCACGGATCTAACAAGTGTGATTAATGATTTATATTCAAAGAATGTCTCTTAAAACAGACACCAAGTAAACTCATATGTCTTACATGACATAACTGTCGAAGTGGTTGTATTGTTGGAATTAAAGAGTTGTGAAAATATTTTTGTCACCGGTGTACAAACTAGCCACATAAGCCTCATATTTATTCAGGAAACCTTAGTTAAAAAAAACAAAACAATTCAATTTTTGAACACGAAGCAATCAAAACTTCAAGTTAGAACTTGAAACAAGTAAAAAATTCAAGGCTTGAATTTGAAACAACCACATTTAATTGATACCGACTATTCCTACAATTTATATGAGTAGAATCCTATGCCTCAACCGGAACAGAATCGACTCGCCATAAGTCAAAAATACCATATACTGCTATCAAGCAACTTATGACAAATTTGAGTGTGTGCTTTCAAAGCACCCATCGTACTCGCCCTAGCCTCGAGCGTGAGTGCGAGCACGACATGTTCAAGCACCTCATATTATTCGTGTGAAAACCATGAAAACAATGCAAAAATTACGTAAAAAAATGAATTTTTTTAGAGGTGTTTTTACCGGTTTGTAACATTATTTGGCACATTTTTATAAAAAAATTAAAAAAACACCAAGTAGATATTTAAAAAATATATTTTTTTAAAACAATATAAAACATACGTAACAAAAAGTCAAAAAAAATTCGTCAGATCTGACGCAACGTTACGTATGTTTTACATGGTTTAGAAAATAAATTTTTAATAAAATCCACTTGGCGCTTTATTATTTTTTTATAAAAATGTGCCAAAAAATGTTATAAACCTGTAAAAAAGTTTCAAAAAAAAAGTATATTTTTTACATGATTTTTGCATAGTATTCACACTAAAATGGGGGTTTCATTTTATTAATTTTCTATAAAAAGTGTAGGAAGAAATCTGAACCATTGATTCTTAAGATGAATGGTTGTAAGTGTGTCACGTCATTGGAGAGAATTAAGAGGGAATTTAAGTGGTTGGAAGGGTATAATGGGTATTGTAGCCATTGTTGACTTTTTAACAACTTTCCCCTATTTTTTTAAACGTTTATAACTTTTTATATGCTATTTTTTAAAAAAAAATACACCATAAAATCCAACATTTTTTAATCTTTTCAAAGAGTATAATATTGATATATAAAAAAACCGACCTAAATTGATGTATATGAATTTTGTGTTTTATGGTGTTTTCTAGATGTTCATAACACTGAACACAAAAAACATCATAAAATATCCAGCTTTGATCTCATAAATATCCGAACAACATAAACACCACAAAATGTTAACACCATAAACATAATAAAATATCTCAAAAAACACCATAAAACGTAAACACCAGAAAGAAAAGTTAAAAAAACACCATAAAATGTCTTGTTTTATTTTCATTAACTCTGGATATCATAAACACCATAAAATAATTCGAAAAACACCATAAAATGTACAGATGCGTTACAAAAAAACACCATAAAATGCTTTGTTTTAGTACATTAACTTCTGAACATCATAAATACCATAAATGTTTACACCATAAATAACTTGAAAAACACCATAAAACATGAACACCATAAAATGTTGGGATGCGTTACAAAAAAACACCATAAAATTATGTCTAAATAACATTTGAAAAACACCATAAAATGAACAGTTTGTAAAACTCGGTTTAAGTCATTATTTTTATTTTTAAAAAGTATATTAATATTATACTCTTTAGAAAGGTAAAAAGACGCTTGATTTTATGATGTAATTTTTTTTAAAAAATATTCACATACAAAAAGGTTATAAGCATTTAAAAAAATGAGAGAAATTTGCATGTAACTTGCATGTGTAAGTTCATTTTTTATTTTGACATGTTTCTCTTAGGCTTATAATCCATATGTCATTATTTTGTGGTTTCTTAGGCTTTTTAAGGTTTCAATCATTTTTAGAATATCCTTACCCTATATCTATATCTATATCTATATCCTATATTATATAATAAAAGAATAACACTCTGTCACTTATCACTAGTAGGTTAAACTACATGACACATGTCATTAAATGATTGGTCAAATTGCAATTGATGCCACTTGTCATTATTCTATTAATCCTTAATATTTTAAAAATAATTTAAGTTTTATAAATGTAGTCAAACTTCCTAATTTAAAAAGATGATATTTATTTTTCTTTAAATACTAATAAAAATTTAATTATATCAACACAGACATTTTAAATTCTAATTAAAGAAAGAATAATTATGATAATTATATTTTATGAATGGTTTCAAATTTTTATGATTATTTAATCTATGATCATTCTGTGATTAATATTTATTTTTAATTAACTTCATTCTGCAACTTAAAAAACAAAAGGTTATCACAAAAAATCATTTTACAATTTTTATATCTTAATTGTTAATTCATATAATTTAATATAATTTTATGATTCAGCCCGTGTAATACACAGGGCCAATAAGCTAATATACACACACACACACACACTAGTAAGATCTCCGCACAATGCAGCGGAAAACAAAACAATTAGGCTAATGATTTTGGCTCGTAAAAAACTTAAACCACCTAATTTTTGTCAAATCAACTCTTTAACTAAAAAATTTATTATGATAAAATTCATAATTTAAAATGCCAAATATGATATGACAAAAGTGTAAAGAAGTAATTTATTTGATTTGAGAGATTTCTTTTATAGGTATTATATGACACTTTATTTTTTAAATGTATTAATGTGAGACAAATAAAAAGTAAAAAAAACATTTAGTGTATGCCTCTTAAAGCTTTGTTTGTTGTACTTTATGTTCTAAGAGTTGTAAAACTCTTAATTTTAAGAGTTTTTAGTAAAAGTCTATTGTGGTCTTTTCTATATGTATTATATAGTAGTATAGGGAATGGTATAAAAAATAACTCTCTTTTTTTGCTGCAACTACATAACACATTTCAACCAATAATAAAATTACACATAAGCTTTTCATTAAAATATTAAAAAGGGCATCATAGTCATTTTACTTTTATAAGTTCCTTCCCCCCTCTTTTTTAAACATTAATAACTTTTTTATAATATATTATTTTTTAAAAAAAATTGCACCATTATATTCGTCTCATTTATCTCTTTAATTCCGTTATAGTCTTGACTAATTTTGTTTTACTTTTTTTAGATGTCATATATTTACATCATTATAACGAGCTTAAATATAACAAATTTATTTGAAATTTTTTCTAACAATGATAAATTACAGTGATGTAATTTACATTGACGTAAATTTGGTTCCGGTTTGGTTTTTCGGTTAATTTGGTTCCGATTCGGTTTTTTCGGTTTCGGTTCGGTTTTTTGGCTTTTTGCTCATCCCTAATTAGTAACGAGCCTAAATACAACAAATTAGTTTGAATTTTTTTCGAACAATGATAAATTACATCACTATAATTATCATTGTTAAAGAAAAAAATCAAAATAATGTGTTATATTACATCACTGTAATTTATCATTGTAATTATCATTGTTAGAGAAAAAAATAAAATAATGTGTTACATTACATCTGTCACACCCCCAATTTTCAACTAACGGAATCATACCGTTTGGGACGTGACAAACCAGGATCTCAGATCATTAGACATAGCGAAGACCTCTATATGTTTTTCAAACATAAACTTTGGTCTTAGTTGTAAAATTTCAGAGTTTTAATGTTGCGGAAGCGTTTGTAAAAGTAAACCAATATCATGTTTACCACGAATGTAAATTACAATGTCAATGTTTTAAATAACCAAATTCAAAACAACTGAAATGTAATTGATGCATGAGACTCGATCTCCTAGTCCCTGCCTACTGAATCTCGTACCTTAGCGTCCTGAGAAAACATGCAAGTATAGTCAACACAAAGGTTGGTGCATACACAGGTTTGTATGAGTAATCACAAATGTTTGAATCAATTGTTTGAACAAGTTGTTTGTATATAATGTTTGCAGATCACATGATCAAACATTGCATAGTCATGATAGCTAGTCATTGTACTATTTACATAAGTGGTCGACACCGAAGCTGACTGTCTTAATGTTTGATAGCCTTTTCCCTATTGTCTAGCATAAACAATAGTAATGTTTGTTTGGTCAGTTAAACACTTGCGTAGATCCCATCTACCAAATGAGGTTTGTCAAACCCAATAGATCTATTTTCAACTACCACGCTTTGCACTACGGCAAACTAAACGGTTCGATAAAGTTAGGCTTTGTAATGCTATGTTCGCACTTATAGTAAACAGCTAACTCATGCAAGTGATATGTATCTAAAAGTGTTTGTTTGTGCATGTTTTCTCCCCCAAAACAGTAAAAGTAGAAAAGGGGCTGTGTACGCACCTTTGATAGCGATAGAATGATCAAACACACGTGAAATCGCGTAGATAATCCTCTACGAAGAATCTGTGTTTAAACAATAATGTTGTGTTATTCGGGATGTCGTTTAATGTGTGTAATCACATACGCATCAACACACTTATGTTAGACTTGTTAAAAACGTGTATATGTAAGTACGCGCGACTTTAAAATCGTTTAATAAAATCACATAGTCGTTTATGATTTTATTTAAACAAACGTAATTATACGCGATTACGTCTTCGGGTTAAAATATAAATTTTATTATTTCAGGTTGTTCGTATTCACATTACGGTTCCAACGCAACTCGAACGAGTCGAATCAGAGTTATAACAAAGAAGTTATGAATTAAAAACCAAAATTGGTTTTTCTTTTAAAAAAATAGTGGGGACAGGGATCGAACCCGCGACCTCCCCCTCTCAACACACCCATGCTACCAATCCAACCCTACTAGGGAATTGCATTAGAAACTCCAATTTAATTGTTTTAAACAGAACCCGACCGGTTCCCTTTTGTTTAACCCTAACCGAACCATGTGGTTCCCAATTGAACCCCAATTCGACTGTGATCTATCCTCAAAACATAGGGTTAATGTTCTATGAGTCCAGACGAATTCAATTGTGGTTTGTATTTGATATTTCGTGTTGAAAACCCGGCCCAAATTGATTTAGATAGGTTCGAACTTGAACCTTAGACTTCTAATTTGTTTTGATGAAATTCGTTAATAACAGATTCTAGATCCATAGGGTTTTCATTAACCATAACATTTCGAAACTTTCTGTTCCATTTAATTTGAATAAAAATTTCGTTTAGGTCGAAATCCCCAAAAACGTTTTTCTTATGAACCCTAATGATCAAAATCATTAAATTCGTTGTTTTAACATCAAATTAACATAGGATTTAGCTTAGTCGAAACTTTCTGGAACTTGTGATGCCATTTAATTTGGTTTTTGCACTCATTTGAATGAAAACCCCCAAACGCGTTTATAAGATAAACCCTAGAATTAGAAATCGTTTAATTCACAGTTGTTTGTTAAAACTATCATATGGGTTTCATTAAATTGATGTTTTCGAAGCTCTCTGCATCGATTAATTTGATTTTTAAACATGTTTGCATCAAAACCCCCAATACGGTTTGAACTTAGAACCCTAGAATCTAAAATCTTGTAATTCGATATTAAGACACCGAATTGTCGTATGGCTAAGCTTAGTCGGCATATTTAGAGTGTGTAGGGATCGATTCTTACCTGATTAAATATCGAATTGATGTAGTTCAACTTGTGGCTTGAGTTCGGTCGACTCCCGATCGGCTTCTTTAATTGGCAGCTTCTAAGGTCGAATTGTGATGTCTAGCAGATGCTAAAAGTGCCGACTAAAGGTTCTATAGTTTCAATTGTGAGTGTTTTGATCTGATCTTTCGAATTTGAGAGTGATTATGGACGGTTTCGACTTTTGGTTATCATTCTAGTTTAATTCGACTAATTAATGTGACCATAACGCCTGATAGTTGTTACTAATCATCAAGTTGGTGATTACAACTGATTAATTTCAGTTATTACATAGTTTTAATGTCAAATTCGAATTCAATTGCTAATCAAGGCCGAATTTTGACTCATAAAGGTAAAAATTGATAATTCTAATCCTTTACAAGTTAAAACCTTTTAATTTAAGTGTTTTAGGCTTTATTTTGTTTAATTCTACCCTCTTAAATTTGATATTATTTTCTTTCGTATAATTTCTGTGAACTTTTCAGTTAACGGAGTTAATTCGAAAATATCGAATTGTCACAACATCACTGTAATTTATCATTGTTAGAAAAAAAAATTCAAAATAATGTGTTATATTTATGTTCGTTACATCGATGTAAATAATGGACAATGATAAAAAAAATTTAAAAACTAGTTAACATTATAACGGGAATTAAAGAGAAAATTACTTCACTGTAAATAATGTGTTACGTCACCGTTAATTATGTCATTGTAAATTACTTCATTTTGTGTTACATTACTTCATTTTGTGTTACATTAGTGTAATTTACCATTGTTAGAAAAAATTTCTAATTAATTTGCTACATTTAAGCTCGTTACAATGATGTAAATACATGACATAAAAAAAAAACTAGTAGAGACTATAATGAAATTAAAGAGAAAAATAAGACGAGTATAATGGTGCAATTTTTTTAAAAAAATAATATAGTATAAAAAAGTTATGAATGTTTAAAAAAAAGGGGGTAAACTTTACATAAATGACAAATGTCTTAAATGACATTCATATTAAAAAAAAGGAAATTGACACATGGCACGATTTTATACGCTTACCTTTTTAAAGTAATCATTGGATGATAGTTAATGGGTTGTAACAAAAGATAATGGTTATTAAAAATTCCATCCCCTAGTAGTGTATATATATATATATAGTATAGATAATTTGAAAACCCCTCTTTAGCGTGAATACCAATCAAAAATCATGTAAAAACGTTTTTTCTTAAATTTTTTTACAAGTATTTAACATTATTTGACACATTTTTATGAAAAATAAATAAAGTGAGTGGATTTTTTTAAATATATTTTGTAAAACATAGTAATATCGGGGCACAACGTTACTTATGTTTTACATGGGTTTTCAAAATATCCACCTGGTGCTTTTTTATATTTTATTTTTATAAAAATATGTCATATAATGTAACAAACCTTTAAAAAAATTCAAAAAAACGTATTTTTTAACATGATTTTTACATGCTTTCATAGTTTCACGATAACGAGTGGTTTTCAAATTATCTTTCTCTTGGTTCTAAGTTAGTTAATATATAAGGGAATTATCCGTTGTTAACCCACCTAATTGTATTAATCTAAATAACTTTAACAAGATCAACCCGAATCTTTTGTTTTTTTTTTCCAAAATTTTTATTTTATATGTAAAAAAATATGTTTTTTTTATGTGTTTGTGCAAATTTTTTTTAGTTTGAGATACTACATCACTGTAAGTTGCCTTATATCAGTGTAAATATTACAATGTTGTTAGGCAACTTAAAGTGATGTAGGTTCCTAAAACAAAATAAAATTGCACAAACACATTAAAGAACATATTCTTGTATATGTAAAATAAAGATTTTGGAATAAAAAACAAAAGTTTGGGGTTGATCTTGGTGAAGTTATTTGAGTTAATACAATAAGCGAACTAGGTTTACAACAAGCACACTATTTGAAGAAATCAGAAAGGTAACAATAATATCAATCTTGGGTTTATTAGCACTTGAATATACCTTTCGACCCACTAATTGATTGATTAAAACAAAAATAGAAGTAACCCACCTAAATTACAAGTTTTTCTTCTTGTTTAATGGGTTATGCAAATCACGAAGAAGAAACCATTAGTGGTTGCTAGAGGTAATAGATAGATATACAGAAATAAAAGAAAATATATAACATGTAATTTAACAATAAAAACAAATAAAACTACAATATATCGATCGGCAAATATTTTTTAATTACAAAATCAAACACTAAGGTAGCGTTTGATATGCATCAATAAATAAAGGAATGGAATGAGTCATTACATTTGAATGAAAAAAAAAATGTTTGGTTACCACATATGAATGAAATGTACTATTCTATAAAGAATGTGATTTCTTTACTATTGATAATTTTCATTCCTTGTAGTATGGGAGTTTTTTTTTTCATTCCTTCAAGGGATTGAATGATTCGACCAACAACCCAACTCATGACCAAAACCATGACCCGAACCTTGACCTGACCCATTAACCTAACCATGACTTGAACCATGACGTGAACCATGATTCGAACCATTACTCGACTCATGACCTGAACCATAATGCAAACCATGATTCGAGCTATGACCCGACCCATGACCCAAACAATGACCTGAACCATGACTCGAACCATGACCTGATCCATGACTCGAACCATGACCTGATCCATGACTCAAACAATTACCCGACCCATGACTCAAACAATGAACCCACCCATGAACCAAAATATGACCAACCCATGACGCAAACCATGATTTAAACTATGATCCGTCGCATGAACTAATTCATGACCCAATCCAGAAATCAAACCATAACCCGATCCATGAACTGCCCTATGACACAATCCATGATTGAACAATGAGCTAAACAATAACCGACCAATAGACCGACTGATTGTCCGAACCATGACTCGAACCACGACCCAACCCATGATTCGAACAAAGATTAGAAACACGACTTGACCCATAAATTATATTCTATTCCTTAATCTTCTCATATTTGTCAAATAACATAAACTAATGAATCATTTCATTACCAGAGTTAACCATACACACTAACAGAATGGTAATGATTCATTTCTTTTCTTGTCAATTTCATTCTCTTGTCAACTCCATTCATTCATCCATTTTATTTATTCATACCAAACAGATCCTAAGTTTGAAGGGGAAAAACTCCCCATCCACTTCTACCAAAAAGTTGGGGTTGGTATGGGTCGTAATGATGTTTATAATTAGGCAAATAAATAAGAGGGAGGGAGGGAGGGAGGGGTCACAAGAGCTGCATAGAATATTTGGCCCACATGAAGCTAAACATGTCATTGAGACTTTGACCATCAAATCACCTCCCACTGAATTTGTATCTCTTTTATTGTTACAACTTTATTATTAAAATCCTATATTCAAAGTCATATTCATCACTTCATTTGCTCAACTCCATCATCACCGGTTTGAAACAAAAGGTTCTCCATTACTCTCTCTCTCTCTCTCTCACACACACACATATACATACACACATATGTATATACATATATGTGTATATGTATATCTCTCTCTCTCTATATATGTATGTGTATATATTTGTGTAAATGCGTGTGTATATACATATATGTGTATACATATCTATATATCTATATATGCACACACACTTACATATGTATATATACACATATCTACACACATGTATGTATGTATGTATGTGTGTGTGTGTATGTATGTATGTATAGTAGTTTTTAAATAATAACTCACTTTTAAAGCAATAACCCTTGTAAATTCATCAAGATCAATTCGAATCTTTGATTGTTTTCTCAAACATCATTGTAAAACAAATAGAATATTTTCGTCTTTTATTTGTATGAGTAGTTTTATCTTTGTTTAAAAGTTTACATCATTGTAAGGGTTTTGCTTACATCAATATAACTGTTTTAGATACAAAAACCTACAATGATGTAACTCTTAAACGGTGATGAATCTACTCACACACATAAAAAAAGAAAGTATTCTACTTGGTTAATTACAATGATGTTTGAAAATAATCAAACATATGAATTGATATTGGCGAAGTTTATGGGTTATGGATTTAAGAGTTAGTTACACAATCCTATATGTATGTGTGTGTATGGATTATATTGTGTGAAGACTCAAACTTAAAAAGAAAATTTTTTAAACCATATATGAACCCTTTATTTGGGTATTGAAAACAAATATGTAATTCACATTAAACAACATTATAATTGATTTATCTATTCAAAAACTTATTTTTTAAGCTTTAACGTAGACCCAATGTTTTAAAAACCGATATTTTAGGTGCACCGGATTTGACTCAAAAATGGTTCAACCAGTTGAACCGGGTTGTACCGGATTGTTCAACCGGACACACTAATTAACATAGAATTCTATAGAAATACAACTTATACTCAAATAAATTTCCAAAAATTATACAAATTAATGCAAAAACAATTTAAAAAGTACTCAAATTCATCCAAAACAATCTAAAAGTACTCAAATTCTAATAATTTTTTTAAATAAAAGTGTATAATAGGATTATGACATTGGCGTGTTAAACACATCAAGTTCACGATCGCTTAAAAGCCGAAAATCGCTTAAAAACCGAAATTTTGTGTTTTTTTGAACCCGGAAATACCGGTAAAACCGCCGGCACGATTGATCGAATGAACCTGCATAATACCGGATGGTTTCGTACCGGATTAGTAACCGGCAGGCGGTTGAACCAGTCGAACCGGCCGGTTCGAACCGGTTTTTAAAACATTTAGTAGACCACCTATTTACTTTCAATATTTTAAATGCAGGATCGAGTTTTTTTTTTTTTTTTCCCAAAAGGAAGTTGGTGGAAAAATTATTTACCAAAATAGGTGATTTGAAAAAATAATTACCAAAATGGATAGTTTTCTATTTTCTTTACTTTGAACTAATTTTGTATATTTGTTTTAATTTAATCAACATATTATCATAGTTAGTTGATTAAAAAATAGAAAAATATTATAATATATATGTTGATTGACTTAAAAAAAGTGTAATAAAATAAATGTAAAACACTTATTTTGGTAATATTTTTCAAATCACATATTTTGAAGGTCCAAATCAATTGCCTACTATCTACTAAGTTACGAGTTCTGAAGAAACTTAATACATTGATAAAAAAAACTCTTAGTATGATTCGAGTCTAATACCATTTGATTTCTGAGTCTTATCCTAGTACAAAGATATCGTTAGGTTGGAATGTCTTCGGTTGGTTTATTTAAACGCATCTTTTAGGTTTTGTTTTTAATCTAACATTGTATTGGCCACTAAGCACCTGACACGTGTAACGTAAACATCGTCCCCCATACATCCACGTGACCCATGGGAGCCGGAGCCTCCTGCCATCCTTCTTCATGGCTGTAAAACTGGACCCGCCCCCCCCCCCCCCCACACTCATATATTTCACTTCTATCTAATCATTTTTATGATGTTATAAATTATTATTGTATGTATATATATATATATATATATGCGGATATTATTAAAAAAATAAAAATAAAAAAAAAGTTTATGCACGAGTGATACCATCGTTGAGCAAAGAGGATAACATTTGTATCATCATATGCATATAAATGAAAACATTACTTTTAAACGATGCCAAAGAGTATATAGAGGGCCATGGAGCTAAGCAATTGTATTAATTAGTTGCTTGATGTTAAAAGAGAAATGCAAGGAAACTTAGTATGGCATCTTAATTCATTGATGTTCGTAACATTGCCGTAGCTTGCATGAAAAAAAACTCGGAGGATGCTGAAAGATTTTTAGGAAGAAAACGGAGGGAAGCGAATGACTTTTAGGAAGAAAACGAGGGGACCGAAAGATTTCCCGACAAAATACTACTAAATCGACCATTCTGACCGGAAAACAGAGAGAGGGGCTAGGGCCTCCTCAGGCCCTTCTTATGGTCCGTCCATGGTTCATAAGGTTGTGTCTAGTAGGACGTGAACACCCAGGTGATGTGGTGTCATGCCAAGGGGGTCTTAGAGTTAGAGCAAGTGCGGAATGTGCGACCGCACATGGCCCAATTTTTTAGGGGGCCTAAAATTTTAAAAAATTGTATATATTATATATATTTTAATTTATTTTACAACAAACACATATAACAATTCAATTTTTAATTATATTTAAAACATTTGAAGCATGTCGATTGTTTTTCAAATACATCAATTGCATATATAATCTTGTTGACTATTCCGGTAATTGTAGCATCTGTAGAAAGAAATTTTTCAAAATTGAAGTTATTGAAGTCATACTTACGATCGATAATATCTCAAGAAAGACATAATGAATTGACAATGATACTATTGAGAAGGAGATACTAGACAATGTGGATTATGAAGATTTAATCAACAAGTTTGCATCAAAAAATGCTAAAAGAACGTCACGTTTTATTTAGATATTTGAAACATTGAAATGCATCATTTTGCTAAAACAATATTGTTTTTACTGTTGTTTTAATTATCGTCAATTTATGTGTGTGCGCGCGCACACATAGGGCCCATTTTTAACATTCGCACAGGACACCTAATTTCTCAGAGACGGCCATGTGTCACGCACTAGTCACGCCCAACACATCATTACACAAGGGGCATGACAGGTTGGAGGTAACCATGGCCACGGGCGTGAGAGAAAGGAAAAGGGGGTGGTGGGTGGCTTACGTGTATGTGAAGAGAGTGTGATAGAAATAGTTGTCAACATATTACCTACTTAACGTCTACGTAGAGTAATAGAGAATGATGACTATGCATAGTCTAATATAAAATTGCTATGTGGGATCGCAATATTAGAGGATAGCTTTGTTAGTTGATTATATAATTTAGTTTATAATTTATTTTGGGCTCATATCCTCATATCATTCCATACCTTGTATAATCAGAAATGTCATCTAATAAGATAATCATAGGTTAGTTATCGTGAACTCACTATAAATTAGAGGGCTTCTACACAAACAAACGGTTGCATTGATGCTAAGTTGTAAGGCCCTAAACCTGTTAGATCCTACACCCAACTATTTATAATTATACACATAGTTCTTAAACATAGAAAATGATGTGAGTATCTTGAACGAGTCATTTCTTCATTTATTATACGCTCATTGAACCCTAAAACTAAGCCTAACTTTAACAATAACGATTATTATAGGTATCTTTTTGACTCCTTTTGTGATTCTCATCGGATATAGCCCAAATTTTAAAGGAAGCCCACAGTCCACTTCGTTAAAAAATACATGTGAAAAATCTTACAAAAATTAAGGGTTATATAGTTTTGGAGGTCCCTATTCCTTGCTTGAGTTTCTTGACTTGTTATACCGACCCTACATCAAGCCATATCCTCCCTCATGGATACAACAATTAAGTACCTTTTACTCAATACCTATCATCTATGAAAGCTTACCAAAGATGTATATAGTATATTATAATAAAAGAATAACAATATGTCACATGATGTCATTATATTCTATTCACGTCACGTTTGCATGTGTCATCTTTTTATCCACGTGTCATATTTGAAAATTTTCAAATTTAATTTTATTTGATACAATCAAGTTAAACTCCTAAATTAAAAAAAAATATTCAATTTCTTTTAATATTAGTTAAAATATAAGTATTTCAAACTTTTTATTTTCAATCAGTAATTTTAAAAATTCGAAATTTCTAGATCTTATTTATATTATTCAAAGAAATATTTAAAAACTTATTAATGTACTTCCCTTTTCTTTTTTTAAGAAAATATTATAATTATATGTTATTTGTATATCTCTTTTTTATCAGTCAATGTTTTGTAATGCTTATATTTATAAAATTATGTGTTATATTTATAAAATTATGTGTAATACACATGTCAAGAGACTAGTAAGACATAATCGTTTATAAACTCTAATACACTTCTAACAATCATTAAAATTTTTAGTAGTTTATAATTAATTTTTCTAGCAACTTCAACATATCAATTATTTCTCTCTCTTTTTTTTGTATTTTTAAAATTATATAATGCATTAATATATTAAGGTAAAGTAAAAGAGTAACCAGAAAAAGAAGAAGAAGATGCATACCTCAAACCCGCAAATTTTCTTAAAAAAAAACCATATATACATGGTCCTAAATGTTTTCGGTTTTCCTTCTAGTATTATATTTTGTTAAATCTAGTGTAAACAAAACGAATGTTTCCTAAATCAATTCTGTCATCAAGTTTATTTATATTTTTATTATTTAATAAATAAATAAGATGAATTGAGATTTTCTTCAACCAAGAATATATAAACATGCTTCTACATTCACTTACTTTGATTAAATTTCGTTTGTAATCATTAATTTTACTTTTGTCTATGATCATCGGTTTATGTCTGCTTATGCTTATTAATTTATATTTGTTTTCTTTCATTTATGCTTTATTATTTATGTCCATTTCCATATGATCATCAAAGTTTATTGTTGGTTATTAGCGTTATTAATTGTTGTTTACCTTGGCCTGGCGCAAAAAAAAATAAAAAATAAAAGATAAAAAATAATGAGATCGCCACTTACAAGAATACCCTACCCGTAACATTAGACCATTTGCAGCGGTAAAGCCACTCCCCCAACGACGTACGACCGTTCGGCGGGGCTAGGAGGGCACACTGCCCCCTACTCGGCGGCCGCTTCCCTCTTTTGCCCAAAGCGCCCCCGATCCTCGTTTTCTCCTCTCGTTTGTGATTGGTAGGGAAGGTTTTCTGTGAAGATATAGTGGTGATGTGGCATAGTGGGGAAGATTTTTTCTGTGGGGTAACACTGTGGAAATTTTAAGGTTTTCAGTGGGTGATGATGTAGGAGAAAATTTTGGTGGGAAAAAATTTAGTTGGTGACCACTGTAGATTTTTTTTAACAGCTAAACAAGTCCTCGGACCCAATGTAACAGCAAGTGCCAGATCGTCCGGCAAGTCCGTACGGTATGTGTACTTTCACCTTATTCTATGTGTGCATACGTAAGTCTAAACAGTACTTGTATTAACAGAATCCTAAATACAAGAAACCGTTGTACGTATTTTTGTATAAACTTAAATACATTAAGTACAACGTACATTTGAAACATTACTTGTGTTTATTAAGTGAAAACTTAATTACAGTTAACACAACAAATCATGAGAAACAACGGTATTCAAACGATATTCAGAAACATATCGGTTGCGATCTGATGTCCACAGATGACAGGAATCAGATGACCGACAAGTCAGTACAAAAACAATGTGAAATCATGATGTATAGTTGAGTCCGACAGTGAGAAAACACAATTAAAACATTAATGCAGTGTTATTTCAGAATGACGAACGGACAGTGTGTTTGCGTGAGTGACGATTCACACAAACATATCTGTGAGTTTAGAGTTCTGAAATAATGACTGAAAAGTAGAAAACAAAAGTCAGAAAGCAAAACCATCGTCGTATTCGTTCGGGTGACGATTCGAACGAATTACGCGCGAAGGTTACGCGATCTGACGAAACGACAACGAAATCACGTCACGATCGAAAATAATTTAATAAAATTAAATAAATAACATTTTACAATTTTGAAACTCATCAAAATAATTAAATTAAATTCTTTTTATTTAAAATATTTAAATTTCGCGTAATTTTCCGGATACGCGACGAATTAACGAACCGAGCAACAAAAATGAACCCGAACACCCTCGGGGTATAAAAACTCAAGAATGAGAGTTTTTCTCTCATTTCTTCACCCTCAACCTCTCTCCTAAACACCAAACCCGGCACCCCATTTTTAGGGTTTTCTCAACCTTCAAACCTCCATAACTTTCTTGTTTCTCAACCAATTCGAGTGATTCTTTCGCCCACGCGTAGCCCTCGACATCCTCTACAAGAAAGTACAACGGATCTAAGCTTATCATCACTGAAAAACGAGGTATGAAGCTGTGAAAAATACGAAAAAGAGGGTTTTCATACTTTTTGCTCTCACTTTTAACCTAGCCGGCCAAAACAACTCATTTTCGAACCCTTTTGACCATCGGGGCTGGTGTTAACCTACACCCTCTTCGAAAATACCTGGGAGCCTTGCTTGGGGGATGGTATTGGCATCGACCCCTCTGGTCGAATGAGGCACACAGGGCGCCGAATGAAACCCTCGAATGGCCTCAGTCGCCGGTTTCCCTTCGCCAGCTTCATTCGGTCAGTATAACAGGTCCCTATTCGGCCACCTTTCATTCGAACTAGCCACTCATTCGCCAGGTAGCCTTACATCATTCGACCATGTTGCTTCGCCTGAGCCACATTCGCCGGACATCTCAGAATGAGACTCATTCGGTAGTATACATTCGGTGGTTTATCTTCATTCGGAAAACACATCAGTCGGACACCCTAGCCAGTCAAGATGCCATCCTGCCCGAGCCACCACACCTCCCTTCGGTTGACACAGATGATTCACTCGGTCGCAGCACCACCACACTACCAGACAACTTTTTTTTGGTTCAGTATAATTGGCCAGGCCCAAGACAATATGTTGTTTTGGCCCAACAGCCCAAAGTCGGTCCAACAACCACCACCCAAGCCCAACACTATGTTATTCGGCCCATGATGGTTGGATTAGTGTTAAAGCCCATTAATTGGCCCAATAACACTCATCAGGCTCATATATTCAGTTCATCAAAATCATTTGGCCCAAGGGATGTTATTCGGCCCAACAGCCATTCTAATCCAGGCCCAACTTGGCCCATGAATTCTTTTGACAAAGGCCCGAGACAAAACCCATGGGGCCCATCAAAATCTACCCGAGGCCCACAGAATTTGATTTAAGGCCCATTTTGAGGCCCTTGTCCTCCCTTTTGGAGCCATTTTGTCATTCACTTGGTCAACAACCCATTTCTGGTCCAATTTCAATTCCAACAGCCTTGTATGACTCTAGGCCCAACAAATATAGCCAAGGCCCACCTTGGGCCCAATAGATTCCTTGGAGGCCCAAAACAAGGCCCAAAAGGCCACTTGAACAATTGTTTTTGTAACTTTTGGCAAGGCCTTCATGATTCAACACCCAATATCATTGGCCCAACTTAAATTGTTGGCCCACATGACTAAAGAACTATTGTAACTCTTTAACTCAACACTAACAAGTATGATAATCAAGGGATTACTACCGAAACGGCAATTTTTGCAATAAGGTCTTGTAACTTATAACATGATTTCATGAAACCACAAATGGGCTTTGATACAAGCTTGATAATACAAGAATAAATCAAGGAAAGTATATGGATTACAAGAACCAATAACAAATAAAGATGGGCCAACAGAGACCGAAGACTTTGAGTGTTGGCCAAAGCCTATGGCTAACACATACATACACATAAAAATCCCTACAATTCATACTAATAATTATAAACATCGTGAAATCAATACAGGAACGTGAAAACACACTCAAGCACAATCAAGAGCGCGTACATTCTTGTTAAGCTAAGTCAAACCCAGATACTACAAGGTGAGTTCATATGCCCCTTTTACTTTAAATCTTTACTGATTTTAACTCTCGGGGCTGAGAAACATGTTTACTTTTATTTATTTAAAAGTTTTACTTAACATGTTAGTTATACTCTGATTAAATGATATTAAATTGCTTATTATCATATATCATTGTATGCATGCTGGTATGATTATGAGATAACAGGGAAACTCATATGATTATGATAAGATAATTTCTTAATTATCAATACATTATAATAACTTAGTTATAAGATTGTAACTTATAACACTTAGTTATTTCCACATGATCAGTTACTTGATCAATTTACACTTAATTACATAATGAGGCTTTGGGAACACATGGATTCAGTAATGATGATCATGATAACGTAACTTCATGGGATTCTTGTCATTTCACAGTAAATGATGATCATGATAACGTAACTTCATGGGATTCTTATCATTTACACCTAATTAACATAATGTAATAAGACAAGTTTTATCGACTTTGTTAAGTACACGAGAACA
>SZYD01000648.1:0-121459 GCA_009363875.1 Mikania micrantha
TTTAACGAAAACGAAACGGAATTTATTTTACGAAACAATTTCTTTAAGCTTATTTTAATTAAACAAAACTAATTTATTCAAAACGATTTTTGTTTTAAATATTGTTACGTTAGAAAACCGGGCATGTTGTTACATTTCACGCGTATTAAACGAGACATGTTACGAGACAAAGGGTATTTAGAAATCATGATAATTAATGAAACCATATTATTATTTAAACACTTTTTATTTAAATATGTTTAACGAGAAAAACCGAGTTTTATTATGTTTTATCGCGATAAAAAACGAGACCGAACACCGGGGACTTATACGCGATAAAAGAGGAGGAACCTCCTCCTTTTTCTTCTTTTCACAAACCCTTTCTCTCTCTAACCTACTCAAGGTTCGTCACCCTCAAGAACCCCCACCTTCTCTCTACCATAGCTCCTTCAAATCTTAACGAAATTAAGAGATCTTGGTGTCCAGACGACCACACGAACGAACGAGGAAACCAGATTTCACGAAGAAACCGGAGGTTTGGGCGACATATTGAGGTAAATCTGAGATGATATTTTCGGTCTTGTAGGGAATTTCGAATACATGTTTATTTGATGTTTTAACCGAGCTAGTAACTTGTAAAAACATTAATATGAGATGGTATAAACCTAAGGGAAGCCATGGTCGGCCATAGACCCGTCGATGGGATGGATCGGATGTTGAAAGAATCCACAGGTTCGTGACAATGGGTTTTGCCGAACCCTGCGCAGCCTCTAACCCTACGGGCGAACCTTTCTTTCCCGCCCATGAAGCCGCGAACCTTCCTGGGTCGAGCGAACCCCTGCTGCTGGCAGGTGAACGAACCTGATGGTTCGTAAGTCTATAGCAGCGAACCCTTTTCCTTGGCTACGAACCCTAAGGAGCCGAACCCTCTTTTCCCGTTGGCGAACCCTAGCTGAGTTATGTTAAACGAACTTGCATGGCTGTATATGGCGAACCTTTAAGGTGGCGAATCCTTGATCATTAGCCGAGACCATGCACAGGTCGGGGCTGACTCTCTTGGCCACGAACCCAAGCCCACCTAGCCGAACCCTAGGACAGCAACCTAAAGGTTCGCTGGTCCTAAGGTTATATATAAAAAAAAAAAGAAAAGAGTCATGGGTTAACGAAGGGCTAGGGATAAGATCATGGCGTATAAACATGCATATATATATGTATAAGTATAAATGCATGAAAGGATGCATCCATGCATGCAAAAGAGAGTTAGGCCACCACCTTTCTTAATGAGATAAACAATGAAGGTTTTATATAATAAGAAATAATTATGAAAATAATATACACATGGATTCTCTTAAATCTTAAGCTCGATATATTTTGCTAAGGTGGCCAATAAATTGATCATGCATGCATGTGGAAAGGAGTATATGATTAGGATTGTCATGTTGGAAATATATCTATATTAAAGAGATCCCACATGAGATAACATGAATTGCCACTATGGCTAACTAATGTAACTCATAAGTTAAACTATATGTTAATAATGACTAGTCATATATATACCTCTCATTTTGAATTAGGCAAAATGATCTGACTTAGCAAGATCATATTGCGTTTAAAGTAAACTAAATGGACATTAACAAAATTTAGAGGCCTATACTTATAAACACAAGCATTACAATGATTACAGATTCTTGAGTTACTTTGAATTTACATACGCGAGAGCGCATTATACAAGAACCCGGATTCTAAGGACTTCAGGTGAGTTCTCATAACCTCCCTTTCTTTAAACTGTTTTTGGTTTTAAAACTCGGAGGTGAAACATGTATACCCGGTTTAAATATTATTTTGATAAAACAAGGATAATACCTGTTTATCATTATGATATTCACTATTATGAATTATCATTATTATGGATTACTACTGGTTATTATAAATCCGTGTAAACATTGTTATTGACTTCGGTTAATAACAAAGATTACATGTATTGTCTCATACTCCGTGAAATCATTACTTTTAACTTCGGTTATTTGTTTTGACTTCATGTATTGTCACGTGGAGGGTTTCCACATCCGTGAAGTATTGCTCTTGACTTCGGTTGATTGCTTTGACTTCATGTATTGTCACGTGGTTAGCGACCACTCCATGATTCATGTATTTAACTTATGTTAATTACATAATGATCATGTATAGTCACGAACATTGGTTGAGAATATGATTGATTTAGTTTGATTGATTTGTTGTGGATTGATTGTCTATAATTGACTATGATTAATTGTGATTGATTATGAACGACTGGTTATGTGATTATGTGATTGTATATGTGTAAGATTGATGAATTGATGGTTGTGTGTGGATTATTTCATACAGGTATTCATATGGATTTTCTCATGAAGATCATAAGTTTTATAACCGTTTTAAGCAAAGCATTTTATAAAACCATTTTAAATCATAAACCTTTAAACTCATTTTACTAAAAACATTTTCCAATATAAAAACTTATGATTACTCACCAACTACTTTTGTAGTTGACACTTGATTTTCTACATGTTTCAGGTGATGGAGACAAGTAGGAAAGAGAGGATCTCTTCTATTTTGGACATCATCATATAGGATCTTGGACTTAGTTAATTAACTAAATTTCTGGCGATTAGAGTTTAGTTAGTTTAACTAATTCTTTTGTGTAACTGATGTATTTGATTCATGACGAACATGATTTTTGTGTAATTATTTTGATTGCTTTAAATGATATATGATGATTGATTAGATGCCCATGAGCTTTTGAACAATCTATACATCCTTCGTGGCATCCCGATGATTCCGCCGTCGGTCGGGGTGTTACAGATTGGTATCAGAGCCTGGGTTATAGGGAATTAGGTTACTAGAAATGGTTGACCTAGTCTATAACCATAGGATACCCTAGTATGAATTAATTTCATACACTAGTTAGTATACTCAGGATTTCATGCTTATGTGTTTATTACATGTTAACTGAACTTCTGATATACATCTGATACATATGCTGCTTATTAATTTCTTGCTTACGTGTGCCCTAATGATTCGATAAGGACATGCACGTGTGTATCGTAAAGGTGGTGGGACGTTGGCTAGGGCAGTTGCGACTGACCCTTACATATGCCCTATATATATACCAATTACGGTACATTAGGTGGATGTCAGTATTGAAGAATGTGGGAAACTACCCGTTTGGGAAATTATTTGCTTAGGAAATTAATTGTTTATGGATTTGCTTGCCTTAGGAATTATCTGTTTGATCTATAAACTCCAGACAAGGACACACTCGTGGTATACTACAAAGGTGGTGGGACGGTGGCTGGGGCAGTTGCGACTGACCCCTACATATGCCCTATACATATACCATTTGTAGTATATTGGGGGTCTGTCAGTGTCAGGAACTTAGGATATTACTAGGAATTATTGTGAGATGGACTGTTGATGATATGTTTGATGGATTGACTCTTGAATGATTATACTTGATGAATATTATAAATTCACTTATGAAATACACAGATTGGACACGTAGGATGCATAGGATTAACAAATGATATGAGCGATTAGTGATATGATAAGGACTTGGGTGATGATATAGACACTTGAGATAATATAAATGCCTAGTGATGATACTAACACTTAGTGATGGTATGTACACTTGACAAGAATCAACTATAGGGAGGATATGAACACTTAGTGACAATAAGAGCACTTTGTGATGATATGAACCCTTAATGATGATTATTGACATTGGGATTGATATGGATTTTAGTGAACTTAGACAATTAGGGGAAACTTAATGTCAGGTGAACTTAGACATTAGGCAAACCTAATTGTCCAAGGGAACTAGAGATCACTTCACTCAAAATTATCCTACCAAGGATAAGGTTTGTGAAGTGAGGTTTATGGTGAAATGCATGACACACTCTACACACTAGCAAGGGCATAATCGTGGTGTAATGGAACGGTGGTGGGACGGTGTAGGGGAGATTGCGATCTACCTCTGCATATGCCCTATATATAAGCTTGTTGCATTGCATTGGGAGGTTGTCAGTGTTAGTATAGAGTGAGGAATGTATAGTACCTAGGGAATAGTTAGTTAACACTAGTTATGACCAACTAGGACACATAGTAGAGTAATAGGGAATTATGCACATTCTGAGTTTAATGACAGATAGGAGATAAATATAGTTCCTATATGTAATCCTAATTGTCTAATGAACTCATTTAAACATTGTTTGTATGACTTACGTTGTAAACGGTAGTAACATGTTTCTATTTCCTTCAGAAACATGCCGCCTCGCCGTCACAACGGAGATGATACGAACGCAGAGGATGCTAACGGTAATGCCAACCCTGGCATGCAAGAGTTAGCTAACCTCATCACTGGGTTGGTGAACCAGTTGACCCAGGCCAACCAAAACATCAACCAGAATCGAGGTGGTGCAAACCCTCCAACTTGCACATTCAAACACTTCAATTCCTGCAACCCCCTGAAATTTACGGGTGCTGAATCGGCCACTGGTCTGCTGCAGTGGTTCGAGAGTATGGAGAACACCTTCATCAACAGCGAATGCCTCGAGAATCTGAAAGTTCGCTATGCCACCAGTGTTTTCCAAAAGAGAGCACTAACTTGGTGGAATGGGGAAAAGCGAACTAGGGGAGTTGATGCTGCCTTAGCACTGACATGGACAGAGGTCAAGAACCTGATGACCACTGAATTCTGTCCTAGAAGCGAAATGAGGAAACTAGAGACTGAGTTCTGGGAACTAAAACAAGATAGTGGTGAGAATGTCCTCTACAATACTCAATTCCATGAGTATAGCTTACTAGTACCTACCTCACATGTGACACCCTTGGAAAGGGCGATTGAGAAATATATCGGCGGGCTGCCGGTACAGATTCAGGATACGGTCTACGGGAGTAATCCCAAAACACTGGAGGCTGCTATCCGTCTATCTGCAACTCTCTTACTGACAATCATGTGAGGAATGGAACACTCACTAGGAAAGGATACAAGAAGACTGACACCAAGACTGCTGCAAAGGAAGTCAAAACCGAAGTCAAGTCTGAAGCTGCTAGCTCATCCAAAAGCAGCAACAAGAAGAGAAAGACCAGAAACTTCATGGTCGCTACTCCTGCTGCCAGTCTGCGCAGCAATCATCAAACAATTCAACTGCCAGGAATTTCATTGGGAACACTCCTCAGTGTAATACCTGCCGATATCATCACGCACCAAATTGCCATGTCGCGTCTGCAACAACTACGGCAAGTTTGGTCACTTTGCTAATGTTTGTCGGAGTGCACCGCAAGCACAAAGGTTGCAACATGCACCGCTTGCACTGCCAGCTCCTCATGCACAACCTATACCAGCTGTACCCGTTCGCCAGGTACCTCAGGCACAGGCAAGAGCCTGTTATGAGTGTGGTGAAGTGGGTCACTTCAGGAATCAATGCCCAAAGTTGACCGGGAATAATCAGAGGCTGGCCAGAGGCCGGGCATTTCAACTGAATGCTCCAGCTGCTCAAGCCAACCAGGACGTCGTCAACGGTACATTTCTGATCAACAACTCTTATGCATCTGTCTTATTTGATTCTGGTGCCGATAGGAGTTTCGTTTCATATGATTTTGAATGCTTGCTTGGTAGAACACGTACATATTTAGATAAACCGTTTAACGTGGAAGTGGCTGACGGAAACACTATTGATATTGACACTATTATCGTTGGATGTACGGTGAACTTAAATGATCACGTTTTCCCAATTGATCTCATACCTATGCATCTTGGTAGCTTTGACGTTATCATAGGCATGGACTGGTTAGCCACCCACAAAGCGGAGATTGTATGCCATGAAAAGTACATTCGTATTCCCTTACCTTCGGGCGAAACTTTGAGAATATTTGGAGAAACTGCTAGTAAAGGTCTTAAGCTGATGTCTTGCACTAAAGCACACAAGTACCTTAGAAAGAAATGTATAGCATTTCTAGCTCACATTGTGGAGAAGAAAGAGAAAGAAAAGAGATTGAAGATGTTCCGGTGATACGAGATTTTCCAGAAGTCTTTCCAGATGATTTGCCGGGTCTTCCACCAGAACGTCAAGTTGAGTTCCGGATCGACTTAGTACCTGGTGCGAACCCAGTCGCCAAAGCTCCCTACAGACTTGCGCCTTCGGAGTTGCAAGAGTTGGCGAGCCAGCTGCAGAACTTACTGATAAAGGGTTTATTCGCCCGAGCCATTCACCATGGGGTGCACCGGTCCTATTTGTCAAGAAAAAGGACGGGTCATTCCGAATGTGCATCGATTATCGCGAATTGAACAAACTCACAATTAAGAATCGATATCCACTGCCGCGCATCGATGATCTCTTCGATCAGCTTCAAGGCTCGGCATGGTTTTCAAAGATCGATCTTAGGTCTGGGTATCATCAGCTTCGCGTACATGATGATGATATTCCCAAGACGGCTTTTAGAACAAGATATGGTCATTATGAATTTCTGGTAATGCCTTTCGGTCTTACCAATGCACCTGCGGTTTTCATGGACCTCATGAACCGTGTTTGCAGACCATACTTGGATAAATTCATGATTGTGTTCATTGATGACATTCTGATTTACTCAAAGACCAAGGAAGAACACGAGAAACACCTCAAGTTGGTCTTGGAGATCCTAAGAGAAGAGCGACTGTATGCCAAATTCTCTAAATGTGAATTTTGGCTTAAGGAAGTTCAATTCTTGGGACATATCGTCAACGAATACGGTGTTCACGTGGATCCTGCAAAGATTGATGCTGTGAAGAATTGGAGTACACCGAAGACACCGACGGAGATTCGATCGTTCCTTGGACTTGCCGGTTATTATCGGCGGTTCATATCAAACTTCTCCAGGATTGCTGTTCCTCTCACAGCTTTGACTCAAAAGAATAGGCCATACGAGTGGGGACCAAAGCAAGAAGAGGCATTTCAGACTCTGAAGCAGAAACTCTGTGATGCTCCTGTCTTGACATTGCCTGATGGAAATGATGATTTTGTGGTTTATTGTGATGCATCCAACCTAGGTCTCGGTTGTGTTCTCATGCAACGGGGAAAGGTTGTGGCTTATGCATCAAGACAATTGAAGATTCACGAAAAGAACTACACCACACACGACTTGGAACTTGGTGCAGTCGTGTTTGCCTTGAAGATATGGAGACACTATCTTTATGGCACTAAGTGTGTAGTGTTCACTGATCATAAGAGTTTGCAACATATTCTGAATCAGAAAGAACTTAATATGAGACAACGGAGATGGGTTGAACTGTTAAATGATTATGACTGTGAAATTCGCTATCATCCTGGGAAAGCGAATGTAGTAGCAGATGCGCTTAGTCGCAAGAGTCAAGTTCAGATCCATAGTGTCCGAGTGCACAATAGTCTCCGAAATGATGTTCTCACAGCCCAACAACACTCATTAGCTCAAGATGATTTGAAGAATGAGATGTCTTGCGGGGCTGAAATCTTATTGGAAACTAAGGATGATGGGTTAATGTATTACTTGAATCGATTGTGGATACCGAACAGGGGTGGTCTCAGGATGGTTATTATGAATGAAGCTCATAAGTCTCGTTATTCAATCCATCCAGGTGCTGATAAGATGTATCAAGACATCAGGGCTTTGTACTGGTGGCCTGGAATGAAGAAGGATATTGCTGAGTATGTGTCTAAGTGCCTCAACTGTGCCAAAGTCAAGGCCGAACATCAGCGACCTTCGGGATTGTTATTACAACCAGAGATACCGATGTGGAAGTGGGAGAATATTTCCATGGATTTCATTACTAAACTCCCACGAACCACAAACGGTAAAGATAGCATTTGGGTTATTGTTGATAGATTGACTAAGTCGGCTCATTTCTTACCGATACGCGAAACTTACCCTGTGCGGAAGTTAGCTCGTATCTACATTGATGAAATCATTAGCCGACATGGTATTCCCCTAAGCATAATATCGGATCGTGATGCCCGTTTCACGGCACGATTTTGGGAATCACTTCATGAAGCTTTTGGAACAAGACTGGATCTTAGCACCGCTTATCATCCTCAAACGGATGGTCAAACGGAGCGAACGATTCAGACACTGGAAGACATGTTAAGAGCTTGTGTCATCGATTTCGGTGGAAATTGGGATAGCCATCTACCATTGGTTGAGTTCTCGTATAACAACAGTTATCACGCGAGCATTGGTATGGCACCGTTTGAAGCTCTTTATGGCAGGAAATGTCGGTCACCTATTTGCTGGACCGAAGTTGGCGATTCGCAGATTACTGGTCCTGAGATTATTCAGGAAACGACTGACAAGATCCGCCAGATCCGTGACAATCTGTTAGCTGCTCGCAGTCGACAGAAGAGCTACGCGGATAAAAGAAGAAAACCTTTAGAGTTTGAAGTGGGAGATATGGTATTGCTTAAAGTGTCGCCTTGGAAGGGCGTTGTTCGATTTGGAAAGAAGGGGAAGCTTGCTCCACGTTATGTTGGCCCTTTTAAGATCCTTGAACTTCCTATATGAAGGCGCACTTTGAAAGTCAACAGATTGTTTTTCCACCGACATATGAGAAGAACTGGATGAGCTTCCTCCTGCACTATAAAAGCTACCTGACCTTTTTCTTTTAAGGGGAACACCACTGCCTGTCGGGTGGTTTGATAGATCAGCCTCCATGTCATGCATACTTGGGGCATTATAGTTTGTACAATGAGTGTGCCCAGCATGTGGTAAAGATCTAGTTTCTGTCATTGGTGAATGTGAGTATGGTTCAACAGGCACATAAGGCTGTACTTCCATGTTCACATTTGCCCTGTTTTCTGTATTGTGATGTCTTGTCACATGATTCACCTGACCAACGAAATGACCATTTTCTGGTGCAACACTCCTTCCTGGTAAAACTCCAAATAACATGAAATGGAAAATTACAATCATTACTGCAATACTCCTCAGGATTTGAATATTAAATTCACACACACACACATATATATAAAGATGTTACCTGTAGGGAAGTAAGACTGCTCTGTTGGAGTATGGTTGCTGACATGTTGATCAATTCCAGGTCTTGTAAATGAGTTAGATAATTGTCTATGCCTCATCTTTTCTAACAGAAAATTCTGCTTTGTCAACCTGTAATTATGTGAGGAAAATAGCAATAAGCTTAAGATGAGCAATAGCAAATATACAAAGGTTTCTACCAAGCAATCTCAGAAGACCTGCCCTAAATAATAAGATATCTTGGGTCAAAAGGAGAATTTAAATACTCTCAGAAGAATAGTTTACAGTCATATAAACACCCCAAGTTATTATTTGTACACAGGGTTATGATTTGTAAATGCTTCAATTTAATTTATATATATCACTTGTGCCTTCTTACGTACCTGTAGCTACGAACTATGCTTGCCAGCCCATGCAACAACAATCACCCTCTACCTATTAAATTAGGTAACCAAATCTAAAAACAACAATAACCAAACGCTATTATATCATGACAATTACATTTAAATAACTAACTACTAATGCTACTCATCTTCAAAAAATCCCATTGCTTAGAAGAGATTCCATTTCTGTTTTCAGTAGTCAATTTCAAAGTAACTAACACTACAAATTCCACCAATTCGGGCGATAAAATTGAATGTTAAACTAAAAGATTCTTCGTGAAGTTAAATTCATACCTATTAAAGGCATACTATGAGTCGAACTTCAACCTGAGGATGCCTATCTTATTTTATTGACAAGATAGGATCAAAAGGTACCTCATATATTTCTCCTGGAAATTGACCTATATAATTCAAATCCTGCAGTGCACAAAAAAGGTTATCCTGAATATAGGAACTATTACCTAATATAAGGGCCCATTGATTGCGTTTTCAAAAAAAGATTTAGGGGCCACACAGAATTACACTGCTTAAACAAACATAACTTACAAGGATATGGTGCCTGATACTGGATCTTATTCTGGGAAGGATATAGAAAAGGAAATACATGACCTCCCTAACTGTCAGGAAGTGTAATTGGTCTTTAGATCATATGATAAAATAAGTTCAGCAAACATATTTCATTATTTAGTAACACCGGTTCACATAAACCAATGACCTACAACCACCAATGGAGAACCTTAATAGAATGAAATATGTAGCTCAACAGGGATTACAATCAATAGCTACATCTCCACCATCAAGGCTACCTCACTCACATATATTTCTTGGCATATGACAGAAACTTACAGTCTTCATGAAACTTGAAAATAGTCTTCAAGCTAATACAAACAAGATCTATATCGTATGCCATAAATCTATGAAAGACTAAAAACTAATCTTGTGGATCCATTCTTCCTTCTTCTATAATCATCTGTAAAAGAAATTCCACCATGACATATCAACAATATGGACTTTTACAAGGCTTCAGAACAAGGACTAGAAATTCTTTTGTACCAATTGGCATCAAATTGCAGCTCCATTCAATATTTACAGAAGTACACCACTGCATGCTACTCTTTCTCCATTGAATTACTGATGTCACTAATGACTTCCAACCATACATATAGTGAATAAAAAATTTCACAACCCCTTGTACGCTTGAGTGATAGCATGAATAACAACGGAGAACCCATATCATCAGTTGCTTCTTAAGTGTGTCCGAAAAGTAAAAATGACATTTACCATCATTTCTACCATTTTTAATGAGATAGCACTTCATAGGAAAATATTTAGGAAAAAGTTGTGGTAATATTGCATTATTGCCATAGAAGGGACCTGTTCTAAATATGTAGAAGAGGATGTTCTTGTACAACTATTGGCATCTGTATAAAATTATAAATCTTGATGAGGTACTATTGAAAATAGAAAACCTTCTGCTGCTCAGATAGGTCAAACGTGCCTGCAATGTAACGTCATTCGTGATTTAGAAATTAAGGAAAGACACAACTCCAAATAGCCGTCTGTTAGATGAAAGTCCAACTGCTGGCTACAGACTACATCTAACTAGTTATGCATAAATGACTGAATTAGATTAGGGTAACTATGTGCCCAGTGTCCTTTCTGGGAATTTTCTGGAGTTGCCTAGATTCCATGATGTAGAACTTGAAGCAAGAGAGCAGAAAATCTGTTTAAGAGAGGGTTTTTATTCATAGCACCCCCAGCCTAGTACTGATCATATATCATCTACTATACAAAAGCTTAATTTTTTTTCAATCCAATGGTATCTGTAAAACAATTCGACTCAAATATAAGCTAATGGTCAAAGAGTTCTTAAGCTGCCAATATCTCTTCCATATGTAAAAGAATAATTAAATTCCTGTAGAAAATAAAGATGCATGGAACTAGATATCTTTTTTCACTAGGAGGGGCTGTGAACTTTTAAGTCATGTTATTCACAATTATTTTGGAAAACAAAATAATTCAACATGGACTGGAAAGGCAAATGAAACAAAAAAAAAAGGTGAAAGGTGAATAAACAGCACTAGCCTCCTTGATATACAGAAGAATCATAAGATAACAGAGAAATCATTGTTACAAAAACTGACCGCCTTTAAAAGATTAAGAACTTTAAAATGGGTGAAAAACTGAACATCTTTTCTCTCATCCCCCCCCCCCCCCCCCCTGAGTTTTCCATGTTCTTTCCTAGAAGAGCGTACAAATATTTTATTAACTTTGTAACCAAAACAAACTTTATGACTAGCATATACACAAATAACACAAACAAATCTGAAATGATAAAGCAGAGTTGATATCGGTAAAGAAAGAGACACTGTAACAAGCACAGACTGGGAGTAGCCAACAGAACAGCTCAATGATATCAGTAATTGAACAAATTAAATTGTGACTTTACATGTTTCAAATATGACATTAACTAATGACCTGCTACACCATGAGTTGTTGAAATTACAGAAGGCTGGTGTTACTAAGCATCATTGGATGCAGCCTAATTTTTCAACTCATAGGACACCACTATATATTATATAATGGAAATAATGTCCACTTGACTTCCAAGGACCTAAAGTTCACATCTTTATATATATGATGTGATTAAAATTTCCCATTTCTTCGTTTTCATGCTTATACTTAGCATACATTTGGTGACAAACATTAATCAAAATAATAGAAAATTCCTCTCTTTAATCATAGGACAGCATGTCATTTCTCCATTAACAAGTGGCCTGCACTATCACAATCCAGTCTTTGTCTGGAACAGGACGAGCAATATGATATGATGTGAGCTGCAACCAACTTCCAACAATGGGTTCACACAAGTGACAGTACACATTTCAAAACGTTTTTATATAACCACCTCTTCTGTTTATCTGACCAGATTTTTATAAAGTTTTTACATGCCAGTCAAAAACATGCAGAATGTAAAAGTAAGGGACACTGCTGCAAAAAAAAAGAAGAGAATATTTCACACTTGGGAAGTGTGGTTAGAAACTGAAAGTGTAAATAAAGCTACACTACAAACCCAGAAACAGAAACTCATATAACTTAAAACGAGGTACAAGAGCTATCCTTTTAATGTAAAATTAACACTTTCCATGCTAATTCATATTTTTCTTTTTGATAAACATAGGAAAACCCATTTATACGAGTGCCTAAAAGCACATGAGTGTCTCTACAGATGAGACGGATACCGAGCACACAGGTTTGCCATTTAAGAAAAAAAAATCTGGGTGTGACACATATTATTTACATATACATAAAGAAGAACATAAAAACGTATAAAATAAACCAAATAAGTTAATAAAGCAAAAAAGAAACATAATTTTAAGCCATGACAATTAATTCATAAGAATAGATGTTCACCACTTGGCTGAATATTCTGAAGCGAATAAAAAACAAGATTTACAGGAAATTAATTAAAAAAAAAAACTGATAGTTTTTAACAGATTGGACAATTCCATATGATTAAAAAAATTTTGAAAGCATCTCACTCTAAGAATTGGAGTAAAAATGTGTTACATCTTTATCATATATTTTATGAAATTCCTTTTTTTTCTTTTTGACCTTGAATGATTCAAATTTTTTCACCCAAAATGCACCAAGTTGTTAATAATTAGTCCAATAATTGTGTACATGATGTATATATATGGATGCACTCAATCCAATTCACCAAATTTGCACCCAAATATATGCACCACGTACTGCTAAGCTTTGTTATGTCTTTATTATGCTTATAAACAAGATCCAGGCATCCAAAGTCATCAATCAATAACCGTCTGCCTAAAGACGATCTGATGTTAAGTTGAAACTCAAAGGTCAAAATAATCAATCAGCTACATACCATATAAACATGAAAGAACTAATTCATCATATATCACTAAATCAAACCCTAAAAATGAAGGAACAAATCCTTGAATCCTTAAAAAAGGAAAATCCACAAACGTATGCAAAAAAAATTGATCAAGTAGCCTTTCAATTTTCTTATAACTATTTGTCCATCGCGCACAGATCCAACTTTTTTAAAAGAACAGAAAAGCATTTGTGAAATCGTATGTAATATTCTCCATTTATCATAACCTATATGTAATTTTATATATGTGTCGGTGTAATCCGAAAATCATTACAACATAAAACCCCAATAATCCTTTATACAGGCGCAATCGGATGAGAATTTTTTTGTTAAAAGAATCTAACAATTTCTAGGTATAGATGAATTTCAGCAATTCTATATCGGATTTCAACCAGAGAACACAAAAATGCATAAGGATAAAAAATGATCTGTATAACGGTCGATGATGGTGGCGATGGAGTATCGTACCGCAGGGAAAACGTGGACTGCCGGTGGTCAAAGATCGACGACGGCGATGTTATACAGAATTTACAGGTTTCTTTTAACTGATCAAGGATGCAAGCGTTTGCGTAGGGAACTGTGTATTGAGTTTTTTTTTTTCCTTTCTTTTGTTGATTGAGTTCGGTGGTTACCAATTATATAACGATTTGTTCCTACCAAACAACTTGATATCGATATCCGACCCGATATTTGAGTGTTTACATGTACAGACCCATGAACCGGCATGTAAAATACCTCGCCCCCCTCATATCCACATGAGTTAACACGGTTCTTCTAACCGACTTTTCTTTTGAGTTAACGCGGCTCTTCTAACCGACTGATTGATAAACTCTCAAACCAAATGAATGCTGATAAAACTCAAAGCAATTGATATTCTGTAATATGTATGTTTTTTACAACGAATTTCATTAAAATACCAAGGACAAGCAAGATGCTAACATCCCAAACACCAAACAGTTCCTAAAAACAGTACAATACAACAAACTAAAAGGGAAAATTACACCAATCCTTCTAAGACTGCCCGCAATGCATAAGCATGCATTTACTACATGCATCCTAGTCATTACTGTCACATCAGCCTTTTACTTATAATTCCTACATGCATTCTCTCTCCTCTTTTTAATTACAACACATACTTACCACGTGCATTCTCTCTCTTCCACATCACAATTTTTTTTATATATATTTATGACGATTTTGGAAAATGGGGCCCATATTAACTTCAATTGCACTAATTGAAGTGCAACTGTCTAGTCAGCACACTCCAGTGCATTCTTCTGAAGTGCAACGTCCACGTAGGCCAAATGCACCCTCCCCAAATGCGCATTGGAGTGAGCCTAAGTCATCAATCTCCATTTAACTCTGTGTTTGATCCAAAGAAAGCTAAGAGATTTGAGTTCCTCAAATATTTTTTGAAAGGAACACCTTTTTTTACTAAAGATTGCATTATTTCCAGCCTTCCAGATACACCATAAGCCGGTCAAGATTATCGCTTTAATAGCCTCTTTTTTCTTTGATCCTCCGTCCGCAAACTTGAATATCTCCAATAAATCCTTCATGTCGAAAGCGAAGATTGGTGGGAGACCGCACCAGGAAGAGACACTCTGCCAAATCATGGCAGCTATAAAACAAGACGAGAATAGATGGCATGCTGATTCCGTGTATTCGTGACAAAGTGGGCATAATAGGGAATCCACCCGAATCCATCTTCTATCCAGATTCTCTAATGTTGGAAGACGACCAAGTAAAGCTTTCCATGCCAGTAAATTAACTTTAATTGGAACCTATTACACCAAGATAATATGAGACTAGATTGAATGGGTCGATCCTTCGCACATAGTGCACGAATAGATTTAACCAAAAATGAGCCATGGTTCTCAGATTCCCACAACCAACGATCTCCGCCCCCATCGAAAGGGACCTGCAATATGAAGTTCTGCAGCTATCCAGGGCCTTTACTTCCTCTCTACTGGTCAGAAGTCTCCTCCACTCTAATATATATGTAAATCAAGAGTATACAAACCAATGTTAATAAAATACATAAGACTATTAATTTAATACTAAATAATAAATTACAATTTTACTGTAACATCACTGTACATTCGGTTGTCCGTACGTCCGTACATCCGTACGAATGTACTGTTACGACTGAATATTTATAATTATTGATGATTATGAGATTATTGATTTACATTACTGATATTATCACTGTTGCTGGTATACATGATTATGAGTTATTATACGCGTAAACCACGGGAAGTTTAGTTGTAATTCAACTAAACAAACCCGTAGTGTTTATCGCAGTTACTTATTACTGATGGTGATGGATTATTGGTTTGAGAATGGATTGGGGTTGAAACTGGGAGTTTGTCTGAGTCTGGTTACTAAACATAGTCAAGGACCCATGGACATGGTTTATCGAAATAGCGGTGGGACGGTGGCTAGGGCAGTTGCGACTGACCCTTACATATGCCCTATATATATGCATATTTCGGTCTATCATGGATGTGTCAGTGACTAGGGTTTAGTGGGTTTTGGTTTGGGAAATGATAATATTAAAGATGATAAATAATGGGAATTAATTACGCGAAGTGAGGTTACGAACGCTATTTAATCGCGAATATTAATTTAGAAATATTAACTTAATGATGTATTCGCGCGGGTGACGATTCACGCGAATATAATTATTAGGAATAATATTCTAAAACGATATTCCATAAATCTTAGATCAAATCGAAATGCGATACGAGCATCGGATTCGCAAAGGTGACGATCTTTACGAATACGTACGCGAGTAACGCGTTTCGACGAGATAAGTAAATAATATTTAACGATATTAAATTAATGATTGTGAACTTAAAACGTTTATTAGGAATCACAACCTAAAACGTTTTCGAATAAATTAATTTATTTAAATAATTATTTAACGAAAACGAAACGGAATTTATTTTACGAAACAATTTCTTTAAGCTTATTTTAATTAAACAAAACTAATTTATTCAAAACGATTTATTGTTTTAAATATGTTACGTTAGAAAACCGGGCATGTTGTTACATTTCACGCGTATTAAACGAGACATGTTACGAGACAAAGGGTATTTAGAAATCATGATAATTAATGAAACCATATTATTATTTAAACACTTTTTATTTAAATATGTTTAACGAGAAAAACCGAGTTTTATTATGTTTTATCGCGATAAAAACGAGACCGAACACCGGGGACTTATACGCGATAAAAGAGGAGGAACCTCCTCCTTTTTCTTCATTTTCACAAACCCTTTCTCTCTCTAACCTACTCAAGGTTCGTCACCCTCAAGAACCCCCACCTTCTCTCTACCATAGCTCCTTCAAATCTTAACGAAATTAAGAGATCTTGGTGTCCAGACGACCACACGAACGAGGAGAACCAGATTTCACGAAGAAACCGGAGGTTTGGGCGACATATTGAGGTAAATCTGAGATGATATTTTCGGTCTTGTAGGGAATTTCGAATACATGTTTATTTGATGTTTTAACCGAGCTAGTAACTTGTAAAACATTAATATGAGATGGTATAAACCTAAGGGAAGCCATGGTCGGCCATAGACCCGTCGATGGGATGGATCGGATGTTGAAAGAATCCACAGGTTCGTGACAATGGGTTTTGCCGAACCCTGCGCAGCCTCTAACCCTACGGGCGAACCCTTTCTTCCCGCCCATGAAGCCGCGAACCTTCCTGGGTCGAGCGAACCCTGCTGCTGGCAGGTGAACGAACCTGATGGTTCGTAAGTCTATAGCAGCGAACCCTTTTCCTTGGCTACGAACCCTAAGGAGCCGAACCCTCTTTTCCCGTTGGCGAACCCTAGCTGAGTTATGTTAAACGAACCTTGCATGGCTGTATATGGCGAACCTTTAAGGTGGCGAATCCTTGATCATTAGCCGAACCATGCACAGGTCGGGGCTGACTCTCTTGGCCACGAACCCAAGCCCACCTAGCCGAACCCTAGGACAGCAACCTAAAGGTTCGCTGGTCCTAAGGTTATATATAAAAAAAAAAGAAAAGAGTCATGGGTTAACGAAGGGCTAGGGATAAGATCATGGCGTATAAACATGCATATATATATGTATAAGTATAAATGCATGAAAGGATGCATCCATGCATGCAAAAGAGAGTTAGGCCACCACCTTTCTTAATGAGATAAACAATGAAGGTTTTATATAATAAGAAATAATTATGAAAATAATATACACATGGATTCTCTTAAATCTTAAGCTCGATATATTTTGCTAAGGTGGCCAATAAATTGATCATGCATGCATGTGGAAAGGAGTATATGATTAGGATTGTCATGTTGGAAATATATCTATATTAAAGAGATCCCACATGAGATAACATGAATTGCCACTATGGCTAACTAATGTAACTCATAAGTTAAACTATATGTTAATAATGACTAGTCATAAGATATATAACCTCTCATTTTGAATTAGGCAAAATGATCTGACTTAGCAAGATCATATTGCGTTTAAAGTAAAACTAAATGGACATTAAACAAAATTTAGAGGCCTATACTTATAAACACAAGCATTACAATGATTACAGATTCTTGAGTTACTTTGAATTTACATACGCGAGAGCGCATTATACAAGAACCCGGATTCTAAGGACTTCAGGTGAGTTCTCATAACCTCCCTTTCTTTAAACTGTTTTTGGTTTTAAAACTCGGAGGTGAAACATGTATACCGGTTTAAATATTATTTTGATAAAACAAGGATAATACCTGTTTATCATTATGATATTCACTATTATGAATTATCATTATTATGGATTACTACTGGTTATTATAAATCCGTGTAAACATTGTTATTGACTTCGGTTAATAACAAAGATTACATGTATTGTCTCATACTCCGTGAAATCATTACTTTTAACTTCGGTTATTTGTTTTGACTTCATGTATTGTCACGTGGAGGGTTTCCACATCCGTGAAGTATTGCTCTTGACTTCGGTTGATTGCTTTGACTTCATGTATTGTCACGTGGTTAGCGACCACTCCATGATTCATGTATTTAACTTATGTTAATTACATAATGATCATGTATAGTCACGAACATTGGTTGAGAATATGATTGATTTAGTTTGATTGATTTGTTGTGGATTGATTGTCTATAATTGACTATGATTAATTGTGATTGATTATGAACGACTGGTTATGTGATTATGTGATTGTATATGTGTAAGATTGATGAATTGATGGTTGTGTGTGGATTATTTCATACAGGTATTCATATGGATTTTCTCATGAAGATCATAAGTTTTATAACCGTTTTAAGCAAAGCATTTTATAAAACCATTTTAAATCATAAACCTTTAAACTCATTTTACTAAAACATTTTCCAATATAAAAACTTATGATTACTCACCAACTACTTTTGTAGTTGACACTTGATTTTCTACATGTTTCAGGTGATGGAGACAAGTAGGAATGAAGAGAGGATCTCTTCTATTTTGGACATCATCATATAGGATCTTGGACTTAGTTAATTAACTAAATTTCTGGCGATTAGAGTTTAGTTAGTTTAACTAATTCTTTTGTGTAACTGATGTATTTGATTCATGACGAACATGATTTTTGTGTAATTATTTTGATTGCTTTAAATGATATATGATGATTGAATTAGATGCCCATGAGCTTTTGAACAATCTATACATCCTTCGTGGCATCCCGATGATTCCGCCGTCGGTCGGGGTGTTACATTTACCCTTAATAAACTAATATAGTTTTGTTAATTTTAACTATATAGGTGGAAGTTACAAGCTTTTTAAAAACAAGGTTGCAAGTTGCAAAAATAAAAAAAGAAGATTATAATCTTCACTAAACAATAAACCATATGGTTACAAATTGCATTTAACTCTTTTATCTTTATCAAACACATGTGCATATAAAGCATTTTTAAACGATTTTTATATAATTGTCTTCAGTATCACACTTAAACAAAAGGTATACAAGCGTTATTGAACTCACGGTTTATTAACGTATCCTTGGTTCTTTAATGGAGGTCTTACAAATTAAGGGTAAAAAATCATCTCATTAATAATGGTTGATGAAGAAACATTATATGCTATTAAATTAAATAAGCTATCATTAAAAAAATTACGTTAGTTTTACGGTACAGATTTAAAAAAATTATTTAATTGAGACCTTTAAGCATGTAAATAGGCTATGTTTGTATTGTTTTATATGTGTGTGTTTACTAAATGATATATATGTGTGTGTTATGGAATATTAATTGTCATACATATATGAGTGTGTGAGCTAAAAAAATAACTAATTTTGGTTGCTCGAACTTAGCTCGAAATTTAATCGAGCAAACTTAGCATGGCTCGATAATTATACGAGTTGATTTCGAGTGAAACTTATTTATTATAAATTCAAAAATATTTCTAAACTGTTAGTTTTTACCCGAAAGGCATTAGTCAGTTTGGTTAAATCTTGTGCTAACGCGAACCTTATTGGGCCTTTTCTAAAATAAGTCGTTACAACCAAAACTCATCGGCTCATCCTAGCCCTAATCATTCTTAACCCAATACCTTGTTTGGCCCGACCCGCTCGTTTTGTGGCATTTGTTCACTTCCTTGCAATATCCGATTACCTAATATGTTCAAATCATAACACTCTTTTTTAATATAAACCAATGTTAACATGTCAGTTTATTGTAATTCGTTTAAAGTTAATAGTCAAATCCAAAATTTTCACGACAAAACCTATAATTTGACAAAAACCAACATGAATTGGAACATAAGTCATAGCTAAATAACCAACAGCTAATGTAGTATATAGTTGATAGGATCTAAATACCAATTGATTAGAACCTTACGAATCTTACCTTATCTCAATAAATAAAATTAGTTACTTCAGAAAAATTTTTTTTGACTCACATGTATCACAATGTTACAAACGTTAACATACAAACAAAAAGAAATGAGTACCATATGTAGACTTATGAGTCACGACCTATATCTTAGCAAACATGTGTACTCTAATCAATTGAGCTAAAGTTAATTAGTTGCGACTCAAGTATATATTTTGCTTTAATTATTTGAAACTAGGGTTGTTCCCGCCGCACGCTACGGCGGCTTATAACAGTACACTCATGAAAACAGATATTATATATCATTTGCAGAAGCAGATATTACATGACAAAATCAAATCTCATCACGAACTCTATACAATTAAGTTTCTCATAAAAACATAAAATCTTACAAAACCCATACAAATACGTTACAAAAATAATAGAAACAATTACTGACAAAATCCTTCTATCCATCAACCAATTGGTTGAATTAAAAAAACACAAATCTTTAAGCAAACACCGATTTTATATGATAACAAATAAATCATCGTTACCTTCTCTGAACACCACCGAAACCTTAGAAAAGACTACGTTTTTTTTTCACTTCATATATAATAGTTACTATTTAAATTAATATATATACAACACACACACTATTTTCAATATAATATATATATAGATATATATATATATATTACATTATATATTAATAGTCAAAGAAAAAACAAAAAATTACTATTCCTTTGGTTGCCTTTTAATTATATAGTATAATTATGATCGATTCTTTGTTTGTTTTCAAGGGTTTTTAAATATACTGTCCAAAACGTGCGTTCTTTTGTGTTTTGGTTATATCCTTAAGTCTACTTTGAATGTACGCCCATTTTCCAAAATGTGCACAATAAGTGAATCTTTGTTCTGTTTGCACGTTGATGTTCGTATGATTTCTTGTCGTTTTGTATGTAGATTGCATGATATCTTACGTTATTTGTAGAATATGCGAATCGTTGAGGTTTTAATCTTTAAATACGTCGGAAACTCATGTACCGTCGTGAAGTGACACTGTGACAAATACCAAAACGCAAATGAGAAAACATGTCACAACAACTAACACCTTATCGTAAAACTCTAAAGCGTACTCCGTCGTAAAAGCAGTTGTCAGTCTGTAATCCGGTATTAAACCCAAAAGTTTACTCTATCATAAAAAATAAACGTCAAAATCCCGAATGAAAACACAAATAAAACGGTAAGCATAAATAACCTAAAATCAAAACATTACAAAAACCTTGCCATGAAAAAATCATAAATTTTATTGTTCAAACATAATTTCACTATGTCATAAGAACGATTGTTACTCTGCTGTAAAACCTAAGAGTGTGCTCCATCGTAAAAGTAAGCACCAAAACGCGAATAAAAACACCGGCGCCCACTCGTTATTTTAACTTATTTTAATTTTATTCGGTTTTAATTTGTATTACGATCAAAATAATAAAAAAAATATTTTTTGAACGTGTATATGGGCGCCCACTTGTTATTTATAGGCGTCCACCTGTATACGAACGCCCGTTAAAAATTCATTTAAAAATACATAGGCGTGCCCCGGTGACACACACATCAGGGTAGTCCTGACGCTCGTAAAAGACATGTGTTAAGCTTTGTAAGGACAATTTTGTGGGCATCCGGCTATACACGCATATTTGAAAGTTAAATGAAAAATTAAAAGAAAAAAACATGGTCAAATGTAGGAATGGCAATGGGCCGGGTTCGAGTAGGGTATTGCTAATCCCAGTCCCATACCCGATTGTAAAAATGTATCACATACCCGGCCCATTACCCATCGGGTATCTATCGGGTAATTACCCATCGGGTATCGGGTATACCCATTAGTTTATTAAAAAAATTTGTGATTTTCCGAGTACATTTATATAGTATCAATTTTATGTAATGTTATTGTTTAATTACAAAAATAAATTATAATCATACATATAAGATCAACACTATAAAATATAAACAAATTAAATATAAATATCATCACATATAGCTCTTAAAAGATGCTACTATGGACTATTAACTTATTATTCAAACCGAAATTACATATTTAAAACAACATGATTAGTTTTTAAATATAAAATAATAAGATAAAAGTTAAAATTTGTTATGATGTTTCATTAAAAGACTTATGTTTTAGAAAAGGAAATTAAAAAATATTACGGGTATTACTTCGGGTATGTGGGCCGGGTATCGGGCCGGGTATTCCTTAATCCCATACCCGTACCCGAACCCTAAAAAAATATTTTTTGTGATCCCATACCCGGTCCCATACCCTAATATTCGGGCTAATACCCGGCCCTAAAGTTTCGGGCTTCGGGTTTTTTCACAAGGTATGGGTTTTTCTGCCATGCCTAGTCAAATGACTGTTTTGAGAATTTTTCCCAAAGAATTAGCTGGATCTCCCAACCGATAGTCCGATATAATGGTTGATATACCCGAAATGGTATGGTTGACATACTTGAGAAAAATTTATTCAGATAATTAGGTCGGATTCAGATTTATAGCTTAATGTAACTTAGATTATTTTATTATGTTAGATTTGCAATCATTTTTTAATTTTAAACTTTAAATTGTTGTATTATAAATCTAAACTAGTAAAATGTTATTTTTAAAATACAAAATATAGGAAAAATATAAATTGGCAAAACAAGAAAAAAATTAAGAAATTTTTATCTAACTTTATTCAGACTCTTTGGTTTATTCAAATATATCATATCCGAATCGAATCCTAATTCTGATAGACTTGGATTGGGAGGGTATCAAATCAATTTAGGATGGGTTGGGTTCAAAAAGAGGGAAAAAAAATTCAAATCCAAAGAACTTATAATCTGACTCGATAAACGTCCATAATCAAACACAAACAAAAAGATTCAATAATGAGTTAAGTTCTACTGCAAATAATCTAAAAAAACGTATTCATTTTTTTGTTTTTTGTTTTTTTTTTGCGTGCTTGGGTATCCATATGTTAATTTTCGGGACAGTTTCTCCGTCACGATGATTAATTTTGATGGAAAAGTAAAAAATAAGAAGAAAAAAATAAGAAATTTGATGGACAAACAATTTGGACCAACTTTGGGACTGACGCCGGCGTTACGAGAAACCGAATCGTTTAAAATTCCAATTTATATACCCTTAATGCAGTGTCGGTTTAGAAGTTTCTAGAATTAGAATCTATATAAACCGGAGGTAAAGCGGTTAAATTTGGACTAGAAAACCGGTGGCCAAAGAACCGGCCAGCCGGCTTTAAAAAAAACCGGGTTCAACCGGAAACCCGTAATCACAAACAATCGGATTGCAAGAGAACAAGGTGTTAAAACTTGAAAGCTTTATATAGAGGAGCTGTGCTTTCTTTTTTTTGTATTTGCATCGATGTGGGACAAGGGAGTATGCACAACCAACTAACCAAGTCTTATATATAGGGGAGTGGGGCTGTCTTTTTTTTGTATATGGATCGATGTGGGACAATGGGCAACCAAGTCTTACACTTTTACTTAAGCAGAGCTGATGGGATTGGTTTTACCCTTTTAATTGAGATCTGAATTCACCACCAACCACATTCGATCACAAGCTGTACCTACACTAAATCATATAACTCCAAAGCAAACCAGACGGGCAGCGCGTAAGCGAGTGGTGTCTGATATATTATAATTGTATAACCATTTTATAATATTTTATATATATATTATGTTTTCTGGTTCTTGAATCCGGTCCGACCGGTAAGGCATCCAGTTCGACGACCGGTCCGGTTCTGAAAACATTGATTATTTCTTTTCACATTTGCAATCAATTGTAAACTTTGATGTGGTGGTTACATCCAAATTATTTGTGATGGCTGGTGTAGGGTTCGACTCATGGCGCCTTTTTTCCCCCTTTTTACGTATTTTTTATTTTGATGAACTTTTTCGGTTACTAAATGTTCGTGTTTATTTCTTTCATTCGTTGGTTGTTTCACATGTACTCTCAGGGTTAACATTTTCACTCATCATCTTTCTAATAAGTTACCTTTTAAGTTTATAAAGTTTTGAGTTTATTCATTTCGCCGTTTTAACTATATAAAAACTTTATAAAATATCGTTTTTACCCCCGTGCGTTTCTAAAGTTTCAAAATTTCCCCTTTTGTTTCGTAACATAAATTTGATTTCATTCACGTTTCTATATACATCTTTTACGGGAATCAAATAGTGCATTTTTGTGTCAAGTTTATGTACTTTTCAGTTGGTATGTGTCTTGACGTAACTTTTGTTTAGAAACGACTTAGGTCAAATATACTATGTTTTTTCCAACAGAATAAATTTCATTTGTTATGCGTTTTGGCGCCGCCACAGCGCGCGGCAGAGACTACCGGCAACTTATAAAAATATAAATGTAAGTTTTACTAAACATACTGATATCATTAAACATGATAATCACACCGACTTAGGAGTGTCGTTCGAGTTTGTTAATCGGGTTTCGATTTGTTCGGGTCAGGTTGTTCAGGTTTTTTGACATTAAAAATAAACCTGATTACCAAACCATTTAAGTTATTTGTATTCGGTGTTCGGGTTTTGGTAATCGGATTCTTTGACTTGATATTAGTCAGTATTCGAGTTATACTAAATTTATTTAATTAACAGTCATCCTAAAATTAATACTAAACACTTGAGATGTTATACAATACACACATACACTTCACATACACATGATATAAAACTTATTAAGCCATTACCAGTGTTTTGGTAAACACAACACAGACGTAAGCCACGCTTCGGTCCGCCGCGAAGCGCGGCAACGCCTTCTAGTTTTAAACAAAATATAAAGCCGGCTGGTTGTTTTTCAGCATCATCCCATCGGAATCGACCAAAGCCGCAACGGTTTTCGTAAAGCAAAGGTACGATTCTCTTGTTCAATGCTATTTAAATTAATCCATCATTTGCCTAAATTATATGAAATTTTGATCGATTCTTCATTTATTTTTCATGTTTACTAGTTCTAGGGTTTTATTTAGTGCATTATTGTTTTGTTTTAAAGATGATGGTTTTCTTATTCTCTTCGATTGTATGCAGTTATGTTCACTGTTCAGTGATTGTATATTCGTATCAATTACACCGGATGTGTGAGCAATGTGTATGTTCATGGCTACTATAAGACTATAAGTGATACTTGTACTTTCAAAATACCTGTCGTTGTGTTATGTAGATTGCATGTTTTAATTATAGTAGTTTATGTCATTTGTTAGGTTTGTTAACTTTTTTTTTTTCCTGTATGTGAAATCACATTTAGGTTTCTTTTTATCACTTTTGACACCATTACATCGTTTATATTCATAGTTTATATGTGCAGGATTGCAATATATATTAAATTTATTTTCAGGTTGTATTATTTTTAAAACCGGTCCTATCGGTGGTCTAGCAAGACGACCTGTTTGGTGTTTGTTCCGTTTTAAAAAATGATTTACATGTTTTAGTTAAATGAAGTTTTTTTTGATTGTATGTATACATGCTAAAATGATGTTTTTTATGATATCAGATATGAAGCATCAAAAAAGGAATTGGTTGGATATTCCATCTGATGTAATGGAGAACATACTTAACAGAATTGGTATTATTGACATACTTGAGAATGCCCAGAAAGTGTGTACTGTTTGGCGTAAAATCTGCAAGAGCCCTGTTTTGTGGAGGGTAATCAATATGAATGACATACTACAATTGACTTCGAATATTTCAACTATAAAGCTCATTTGTAAGCAAGCTATGGATCGAAGCCAAGGCCAGTTAGTTGATATCACCCTCATTCATGACTATAATGCTGAACTTTTTCTGTATGCTGCTGAAAGGTATGGTAGGTAATTGTAACTACGGTTATTTTTTTATTTGTTTAAGTTCAACTATTAATCAACATTTTGTTTTTCTTTTACAGTTCCTTTATGATCAATCTAAAATTACACTGATCATTTTGTAGTTTTTTCGAAATTACTTAATATCTTTTTTTTGTTTTGAAAAAATTACATTATGTAATTTTAAATCCAATTTCTCTATTTTTTTTCTGTTCTTTTTTTTTTGTATTGTAACCATTTTTGTTTTTTAGTTTTCATTACCCGTATTTTGGTGGTTTTGATTGTTTGTTATTTAGTTTTCATTCTTTTGGGGCTGATTTTAGCATTGATTTTTACTGTTTTATTTTCTTTAGTTATTTGTCATGTTTGTTCATTGCACTTTGTGTTGCTTTTTGAAGTATTAAGAGGTTTTTTTGGTTTTGAAGATTTCATTTTGTGGCATCAAAAGAAGGTAGTGGAGCCGTGTTTTAAATTAAAAGATTCAGAATAGTTCCTATTTGAAGATTCACTTTTAGGATGTTACTTGTGATAACAAGTTTCAGAATGATATCAAAAGATCAGATGTAATCCTTTTTTCACTTTGTTTGAACCTTTATGTAATTAACAGATCCAGGCAACTTAGACGTCTTGAAATTACATCTTGTATTGTTTATGGAGGTTTGACTACAGAAGCTATGATGAAGTTTCCATTGTTGGAAGAGCTTAACCTCTACTCAGTAGAAATTTCTAAAGAAGAGATTGAAACTGTTGGTCGTTACTGTCCCATGCTGAAAACACTTAAAGTGAATGGAAAAGTACCTTTATGTAGTCTTGATTTTCCTGCAGATGAGGCGTCAAATGAGATTGCCATAGCCATCGGGCAAAATCTAGTTGGGTTAAGGCACCTTCAACTCATTGGAAACAAAATGACAAATTTTGGGTTGCAAGTGATTCTGGACAACTGTTGTCACCTTGAAAAACTTGACTTGCTTGCATGTTTATACATTGACATCACTGGAGTTCTTGGGAAAAAATGTTTTGAACAGATTAAACATCTAAAACTTCCCCATGATTCTCTTGATGGCTGTCTTGATTATTTTAAAATAGTCAGGGAGACATATTATGATGATGAAGATGTCCCTTATGTTGATACTGACTTTCTTTTAGTTGATTACGTCTATATTTCTGAATAAGGCCTCTATGTTTCTATTGAAAAGTTTAACTATTGACTAGGAATTGAATCCCTTCAAAGTAGTGTTGTCTACACTGACTGCTGCGATGATCCGTCCGAAAATTTTTGGCTGCTTTATATTGTAGCGGTAGCTGTTTCTCTCAAGAACTTTGCTTCATGTCTAAAACAGTTGTATGATGTTTCTTTTTGCTCTTAATTTTTGTAAACGTGAATGAAGCTTTGGGGTTTGTTGTTTAGATGAAGGGAATTTGTAATCTTAATTTTTATCTATTGTTTGAGGTTTTTAGCGGGTTTAGTTTATTGGGTTTTTTTTAACCTAGCTTTTTGTATTAGCAATAAGTTAAATTGCTATCGTATTTGAAATAATGAGATTTAACTCTCCCCACTAAACACTTTTGCTCCAATTTAACCAACACTAGCATGCATGTTTGGTTTCAGTGATTTTGTAAACTCAGTTGACACAGTGTGAATGTACGCATTTTAGTGGTTGTATTTAGGTTATACTACATGTGAGGTTAGAGGTGGGCAAACCGGGTTCAAAACCCAACCCGAACCGGGTTCAAAACCGGGTTCAAAATGGACCGGGTTCGGTGGAACCGGTTTTGAGTTAAACCCGAACCGGTTTGGAACCGGTTTCACATTTGTAGATCTAAACCCGGTAGAACCGGGTAGGGTAGGGTCGGGTCCAGAACCGGGTACACCTACCGGGTTCAAACCGGGTTCGGTTTAAATTTTTTTTTTTTTTTTTTTTTTTTTTAAATTTGAATACATAAATAAAAAAAAATAATATTAAAAACATTCATTATTATTTATAATAATTTACAATAAATTACATACATAACTTAAAAATAAAAATAACTTTTAATACATTTATTTATATTTCAATTATTTAAAAAAAAAGACATACATAAATAAATAAAAAATACTTGATTTAAGAACATGAATAAAAAAAATAATGATATTAAAAAAATTCATTATTATTTCTAGTAATTTTACAATAAATTACATACATAACTACATAACTACATAACATAAAAATAAAAATAACATATTTAACATTTATTTCTCTTTTAATTATTTAAAAAAATAAAAGACATACATAACTTAAAAGATAAATACAAATACAATAACTTGAAAACATGCGTTTTATTCCGTGCTCGTTCCTGCTTGCGTTTGCGTACGTTTACGAGCACGAGCTTCTTGTGCAAGTTCTTCATCGGATATGTCGGGAGATAATCCTTCCTCCACCTCCTCTTCGTGTACCATTGTTTCAAGTTCGATTTCATCTTCGAGGTTTGTTATGTTTTGAATTCGATCGATCGCGTCCAAGTGATCTTTTAAGCAAATACACATCTCTACTGATTCTGGAGTAAGTCTTGTTCTTCGTAAAGATAATACCCTGCCACTAAAAGAAAACGCAGATTCCGAAGCTACCGTAGAAGCTTGGACGGTTAGTAAATCACGTGCCATAGTGGATAGAATCGGATAATCGGATTCCTTTCCTTTCCACCATGACAAAAGGTCTAAATTGTGATAATCCTCGGATTGAAAAGTGGAAACAAAATCTGTTCCAATGTACCTTCCGAGCTCACTTGAAGGGGTGTTACCCCTTTGTCGTTTTGCCGTTTCATTACGAACGGTATTAAATAAACTAAGAAGCGGATCACGAGGTCTACTACTCGAGCTTGATGCGCTCGTGCTCGTACGTATGTTTATATTAGGACCATATTTATTTAAATAAAATTCATACATACTTTGTAAACTTTTTTGAAAACTTTTTTTTGCATCATTTGAAAAATTTGGATCTTCTTCATGAATATCCAAATTATCATTTATTTCGTCTATCAAACATTCAACCGGGTTGGAACCGGTTTGGACCCGCCTGAAAATTTCAAATTCGAAACCGGTTAGGAACCGGTGGGTTCTACCGGGTTGGAACCGGGTTGGGGGTAGACCGGGTTGGAACCGGGTCCGGTTCCGGGTTGAACCCCGGGTTCGGGTTTGAAACCGGTTTTGATGCCCACCTCTATGTGAGGTCAGTCTCTAGAAAAATATCATCATTAGACTAATTAAGACTATATTCACAACAAATCACCTTAAACTATTCATTAAAAAATTATTCTCTTTTTTATATTTATTCAACCAACAATCTTTTGTTTGTGCAGTAAGTATCTTTCTAATGTTTATGAAAAAAAAAATCAAACAAAAATGAACATAATTAAAACTTAAAGTTCCAAAGTTGAAAATTATTTTTTTTAAAGTATATTTAAAAACAAATATATTTTGAAGTGTACTAAACCTTTATTTCATTTTATATGTAGTCCAATATTCTTTCAACAAATACTAAGATTACTTTTATTTTACCAGTTAATTAAGTTATACAAAACCTTTTGAATTGAAAGCTTTTTATTTGCATTGTCAACCACAACAACACTGTTTGCCCATCCTGTCATATCCTTAAAATATTCTACCTAAAAACTTCAATAGGACCAGTCTTGTTAAAAAAACAATAATATTACAAATGAGGTTTGAATAAGATAGTTAACATCTTTAAATAATACAAACAATTGTATTTAATTCTTACCTTTATGTCTTCACGTCGTTTGTGTTTTTCCATCCATTGAGATCAAAATATTGCTTCAAAAGATAGTAATTAGAATGCATATAATAGTTATTTCACTAAATTAGAAATACACATCTTCAACGGACTACATACAAAAAAATATATCTATAAAAAATATACATACATACAAAGCTATAAATATAAATAAATCTATAAAAAGAAAAACTATAAAAATAAATAAATATCTATAAATATAAATAAATCTATAAAAAGAAAAACTATAAAAATAAATAAATATATACAAATAATTCTATACAAATTATATACGCATACCAATAAATGTATAACAAACTATATACACATACATATACATATACAAAGATACATACTTACAAAAATTATATAACTATTGATGTGTTGCAAAACACATCTGTTTTTCCATTTGTTTCTATTGAGTTTCTGTTTAGTTTACTAGTTTTTAGAGTCGATTTATGCTGGTTCTTCACAATTTGGTAATTTCATGCTTGCAGGTAATAAACATGTCATTTTAGCACAAAAGATCAAGAAAACGAGCTCCAGGTTGGACGAGAACAGACCCGAGAACAAAAGAAGACAAAAGCTGGATTTTAGGTCCCTCGCGTATCGCGAGGCCCTCAAGAAACCCTGTCGCGCTACGCGACAGGTGGAAATTACCATTTTACCCTTTTTAATGATTGCGGGTTTGACCCGACTATTTTGTCGGGTAGCGAAACCCGTCGCGCTACGCGACGGGTGTGTCTGTGTGTGTCGCGGTACGCGACGCGGGGAAAAATTCAGAAAAACGATTTCTTTTCATTAAAACGGCTGGAGACGAGATTTTTAGGTTATCATCGAATAGGAGAGACGGCAGAGGCGACCAAGAGGTGATTTTGGAGGTTTTGGAAGCTAAGGATTGAAGAATCAAGGCTTAGGATCGAAGATATCGGGTGTTCATCATTCGGTTTATTCGGTTTCTTTGTTTTTATTCGATTCCTATGTTTTTCATTTACATTAAACAGATTATGGTTTGTTTTCATATGATGTTTAGTGGCTAAACTTTTAGAACTATCTAGGTTAGAAGATTATGCATGTTTGATTTTGGTTTGATTCGGTTTTGGAACAATATGATGTGATGGATTTATGATTTAAAGATTTGGTTTTGAATATTGGATGTGTATGTATGTCTTTGATTGTTGAATGATTGATGTTATGTTCCTCATGTGTCTTGGCGATTGTCTGTCGCGAAATAGGTGCATGCTAGAATCAATTACTGTGTGTTCTTGATTAGTGGATGAGTTGCTTAGGCCGAGTGATTCATAGGAATGTTTTGTTATGTTTTAGACGGTTAAGATGTGCAACTAACTTTAATAGCCGTGAGGTGAGAAGTTGTCGATAAGTCTTGGTTTTTAGATTGCTAGGTTAGAGCCTTCGTGAGAAGATCAATCTAATTTGTCTATTAAACCTTGTTTATTGAGTCCAATAGGAAAATCCAAAGTGTCCCTAGCATTTAAGTGAACTGTAACTGTCGCGCCGTGAGGTAGATTGTTTAACGGTTATTTCTTAGGTGTTTTGAGATTATTAAACTGTGAGGTAGATAATCTAGTGGATATTTCATAAATAGTTGGATGACCTGTGAGGGAAATCCATGTATCCGGTGGTTTAACGGCTTTTAGGATCCTTAGTTGACTATCCTTGAGAATGGTCGAGGGTGCTCTAGGTTTCCTTTGAGTTTAGTATTATAAGATCCCGGTATCACATTAGTTCCATCCCGAGAGAACCTTGTCAAGCATGTATATGATTCAAGCCTAGGTAGTGTTTCTTTTCTTCTCTGGTTTAGTCTTTGTTTGCTCGTCTGTTTTAGTCTATTTAAGTCATTATTAGTTTTACTAGAAAACCCCCTTCTTTATTATTATTTTAGTTAAGTACAAATTTTGTATAGATAAGTCCTTGAGTCTAGTTAGTACAGTCTGTAGAAGTCTGTGGGTTCGATATCCGGACTTACTTTTGTCTTGCTACATACGATAGGTACACTTGCCTGTCGGTAGCTTAGGTTTTAGAGAGTCTAGATTTATTACTTTTTGTCTAGTTTTAGAGTCGGTTTTTAGTTAGTTTATTAGCTAAGCTCCGTCGACATCAAGTTTTTGGCGCCGTTGCCGGGGACTTCTTAGTCGATTGCGCTTACTAGTTCTTTCTCTTATCTGTGCATATTGGTGTTTTAGTTTGTTTTTAGTTTTATTTTTTTATTTATTTCTTTTTGATTCATTTTTATTTGTTGCAGGTTTGGTAGTGCATGCCACACCTACGTTCACACGGACCGCCACCTGAGCTTTCATTGCCATTAAGGAGCGATTCGCGGGACTTTTCTGAAGGTTCTACGAGCGAGGTAAGTGTTTCTACTCCCATTTCTGCAGATTTTTCTGAGCACACACCACCATCTTCTTCTAATTCTTCCACTCATTCTAGCCCACATTTTCATTTTAATCCACAAATGGCAGAACGTCGTACTGTTCACCAGCAGGCCACTGCGGGTTTCACGGGGCTTAATAACCCCATTTTACTGCCACCTATCCCGAATGAAAATTCATGGCAGATTCCTTCATATATCATGAACGCTATCAATAATGCTCAATTCAGCGGTCGTGATGATGAAGATGCTCCCGCACACCTTGCTAAGCTCACTCGTATCTGTGGTACCTTTAATCTTCAAGGGGCCACTAATGATGCGATTTTTCTACAGCTTTTTCCCTTTTCTTTGTCGGGGCGAGCAGCCACTTGGCTCGATTCTCATCCTCCAGGCACCTTCACTACTTGGGTTAGCCTTCGGGATGCTTTTCTAAAAAAGTACTTCCCACCTGCCAAGGCCGCCCGCCTGAGAGATGAGATCCATTCGTTCCGAATGGCCCCTGATGAGCCTTACTATCTTGCGTGGGAAAGGTTTCAAAATCTTCTTAGCCGATGCTCCCAGCATGGTTTGTCTGAATGGGCCCTTGTAGAGAAATTCTACAATGGGCTCACATATGAGACTCGTGCCAGATTTGACACTTCTGCAGGAGGCCACCTCATGGGTAAGAGAGATGTGGCTGAATGCAATGATCTTTTTGAGAGTTTTGCTCAGGCCGAGTATGAGCAGCGATCTTCAAATAGGAATTCAACTCCTATTACTAGTTCTTCCTCGTCACTGAGGGGTGTTCACCATGTGAACACAGACACTAGTGTGGCAGCTGCTTTAGAGGCTTTGGCGAGAGATGTGAAGGATCTGAAGATGAGAGTGGATAGGTGTGAGATATGCAGAGGTGGTCACGCCACTTCTGAGTGTTTGGTGAGCCAGGAGCAGGCTAATTTTGTAGGCGGACAGGGTAGATTTGGGCAATCTCATAACCCCGGTTGGGGAATTCTCAGAACCAAACCTATAGATCTTCAGGTAATCCCCCTGGTTTCCATCATAGTTATTCTCAAAACCAGGGGCAGGGTCAGCCGAGTGGTAGTACTGGTAGCACTTCAGGTGCTGGTGGTGGTTTGGGTAGGATAGAGGAGTTATTGACTCAGTTAGTGGCTAAGGATGCCACTACACAGAAGATCCTACATGAGCATGACGTTCTCCTAAAGAACCAGCAATCTGCGTTCTTGGATTTGCAGAGAACGGTTGGTGACATCGCCAAGCGGTTGGATGAACGGCCCCAAGGCCAGTTCCCGGGTCAGCCCCAAACCAACCCAAACGCCCACGTTAAGGCGGTCACTACTCGTTCTGGAGGAGGTAGAGGAGAGGTGTTCATGCCACCCGTGTTAGTAGAGGTTGAGGAGAGCGAGAGAGTGATTCCACCGGTTGATGTAGATGAGGAGGAACCGGTCGATGAGGAGATTGAAATGGAGACTCCTGGGAGGGTGCAACCGAGGCTAGTCCCAGCAAGTACCGCACCTAACAGTGAGTCTCTCGTTGAGAAACCGGCAGTTGGTAAGCCGGTCATGTTTAAGCCCACCACGGAGATTGATCTTTCCCGTGTTCCTTATCCGGCGCGTTTAATTAATCAAAAACACGCTAAGGAATACGGGCACTTTCTTGACTTGTTTAAACAGCTCAAGATCAATCTCCCGTTTATTGAAGCCCTTCAGCATATACCAAAGTATGTGAAGTTTCTGAAAGAGTTGTTGAAGGCTAAGGACCGTTTAGGAGAGGTTGCCAACGTGCCATTGAGTGCGGGTTGTTCCGCGGTGATCTTAAACAAGCTTCCCGAAAAGCTTGCAGATCCGGGAATGTTTACTATCCCGTGCTTATTTGGAGACGATGTGAGGAGGTATGCTCTGGCGGACTCAGGGGCTAGCATCAATTTGATGCCATATTCTCTGTATGAGAAGCTAGCACTTGGTGACTTGTCCCCCACACGCATGACCTTGTCGTTGGCGGATCGGTCGGTGAAGTGTCCACGGGGGATTTTGAAGAATGTCTTAGTAAAAGTGGATAGGTTTGTGTTTCCCGTGGATTTTGTGGTGATGGATATGGAGGCGGACACAAAGGTTCCCATCATTCTTGGGCGACCATTTTTGCGCACCGCGAAGGCTATCATAGATGTTTATGAGGGTAAACTCACTCTTGGAGTGGGTGACGAGAGTGTGTGTCTCAAGATAGCGAATTCTGTAAGCACCGGTGGTGAGTTAATGAATCATGAAGTAGGCGTGAATGAAGTTAGGGGAGAAGGACCATGGGATGTTGGTGATTGTGGTCTTGATGAGATTGTAGGGGAGGAGATCTCTTTGGATCCTCCCATCTGAGTTGATGATTTTGAGCTCTTGGGTTAAACTCCCAAGTGTATAGTTTGTGGATTTTAGTTTTTCGTGTGTTCATTTTCGTTTGTTTGCTTTCGTTTTTGTTTGTTTTAATTTGTTTTGCAGGTTTTTAATCAATTTGATGCCATGATAATGAATTGGAGCCACCAGGTATTTTTTTTTCTCTGCCTTAGAAGGGTTTTAGGATGTTTTGGTGTTTTAGGGGTGAAAATGTTGGCTAAGGCATGAAAAATCCGGAAACTTTCTGGAAAAATGACATTGTCGCGTTACGCGACACCCACAGGGACATATGTCGCGCTACGCGAGAATTTGGTCAACTTCGCGGGTCAAACTTCTGTCGCGTATCGTGACGGAAATTCAAAAATCTGTCGCGGTACGCGACGGGTCCTGGAATGTTTTTAAATGTTTAAAAACCCTAGTTTTCAAATTTTACCCCTAATTTAGCTCTCCTATATCGTATTCACTACATAGGAGACTTCCTAAATTCATTTTTGTTGCATTGAGTTGATGTTTTTCAAATTTTTAGTTAGCTTTTAATTTTCTTTGTGTGATTTGTTTTTCTTTATTAATTTTAGTTAATTGGTAAGGTCGGTTTGTGGTTGGGCTTAATCATGGTTATCATTGTTTTTCTTTGGACGTGTTAAGGCTTGCTTGATCTTTGTTTTGTGTAGATTTTTGTTTGCATTGTTTATAGCCTGCGGAGCAAAAGTTGTAGATTGTGGAGCTACATGGAAAGATTGGCATTTGACAGTCTTCTTGTTAACCAGCTAAGTCACTTTCAGTTTTTAGTTGTTAGTTTTTCTTTTGGGGTTTCCTTTTTCTCTACATTGGGGACAATGTAAAGTTTAAGTGTGGGGATGGGAAACTTTGTTTTAGTCTAGTTTTCTTTTAGTTAGTTTTTGAATTTTAGTTTACTTAAGTTTTTGAGTCAAAATTTTTGAAAATTTTTTTAAAATTTTTTTTTTATTTTTATTTTGTTTTTACATCTTTAGCTTAGATCTTTCTTGTCCTTGTTTAAGTTGGTTGCAAAAGCATGATGGGAAATGATAGAAAAGATGGGTTTTGTGGTTTCTTTCATGGTTAATTTGTTGGTTTGGGTTTTATGTTTTGGTTATGGGATGTGTAAGTAGGCTCAATTGGTTGTTTTGTTCCTTAGAATTGGTATAATCTTACTTAAATACATGATTTTCATAAGAAACATCTTGGGCATTTGGAATTAATGAAACTGGTTTCTAGTTGTAAATGAATTTTTGCATAATAACAAGTAAGAGTTTTGAAAATCTGATTTTTGTTTGGCACATAAGTGTTCTTTTTATGAGAATAAATCCGAGTCTTATGGCGCCTCCACTTCACCAAATAAGCTGAGTAAAAAGAAAAAAAAAAATAAAAGAAAAGAAGTTGGATTAAAAACTTATGTGTCACACGCCGGGTTGCAGCCTGGTTCAAACACCACTAAGTTAAATTCAATGGATTGAAAAATAAAAGAAAAATGCTCACGCTTCCATCTGTTTCCATTTTAAAAATCTGATTTGAGAAATTTCTTGTTTGTTTATATGTAAAGATGACTTGAAAGCTAGAATCCAGGATTGATTTGATTTTAAATTTCCAAAGTGTGGGTCAAATGAAATGAAATGTAAAACATGAACTTAATGAACTATGATTGAGGGACAAGAATAATCAGTATGGGTTTAATAGGATAACAATACTTGCAATCTTTTCCAAAGCGTTGAATTTTAAATTGACTATGTTAATTGTGTAGAAACTATCTTATTTAGCTATGATCCCAGATTTTTGCATAAGTCTTTTTCAGGGACGAAAAAGAGATAAGTGTGGGGATGTGATGTGTTGCAAAACACATCTGTTTTTCCATTTGTTTCTATTGAGTTTCTGTTTAGTTTACTAGTTTTTAGAGTCGATTTATGCTGGTTCTTCACAATTTGGTAATTTCATGCTTGCAGGTAATAAACATGTCATTTTAGCACAAAAGATCAAGAAAACGAGCTCCAGGTTGGACGAGAACAGACCCGAGAACAAAAGAAGACAAAAGCTGGATTTTAGGTCCCTCGCGTATCGCGAGGCCCTCAAGAAACCCTGTCGCGCTACGCGACAGGTGGAAATTACCATTTTACCCTTTTTAATGATTGCGGGTTTGACCCGACTATTTTGTCGGGTAGCGAAACCCGTCGCGCTACGCGACGGGTGTGTCTGTGTGTGTCGCGGTACGCGACGCGGGGAAAAATTCAGAAAAACGATTTCTTTTCATTAAAACGGCTGGAGACGAGATTTTTAGGTTATCATCGAATAGGAGAGACGGCAGAGGCGACCAAGAGGTGATTTTGGAGGTTTTGGAAGCTAAGGATTGAAGAATCAAGGCTTAGGATCGAAGATATCGGGTGTTCATCATTCGGTTTATTCGGTTTCTTTGTTTTTATTCGATTCCTATGTTTTTCATTTACATTAAACAGATTATGGTTTGTTTTCATATGATGTTTAGTGGCTAAACTTTTAGAACTATCTAGGTTAGAAGATTATGCATGTTTGATTTTGGTTTGATTCGGTTTTGGAACAATATGATGTGATGGATTTATGATTTAAAGATTTGGTTTTGAATATTGGATGTGTATGTATGTCTTTGATTGTTGAATGATTGATGTTATGTTCCTCATGTGTCTTGGCGATTGTCTGTCGCGAAATAGGTGCATGCTAGAATCAATTACTGTGTGTTCTTGATTAGTGGATGAGTTGCTTAGGCCGAGTGATTCATAGGAATGTTTTGTTATGTTTTAGACGGTTAAGATGTGCAACTAACTTTAATAGCCGTGAGGTGAGAAGTTGTCGATAAGTCTTGGTTTTTAGATTGCTAGGTTAGAGCCTTCGTGAGAAGATCAATCTAATTTGTCTATTAAACCTTGTTTATTGAGTCCAATAGGAAAATCCAAAGTGTCCCTAGCATTTAAGTGAACTGTAACTGTCGCGCCGTGAGGTAGATTGTTTAACGGTTATTTCTTAGGTGTTTTGAGATTATTAAACTGTGAGGTAGATAATCTAGTGGATATTTCATAAATAGTTGGATGACCTGTGAGGGAAATCCATGTATCCGGTGGTTTAACGGCTTTTAGGATCCTTAGTTGACTATCCTTGAGAATGGTCGAGGGTGCTCTAGGTTTCCTTTGAGTTTAGTATTATAAGATCCCGGTATCACATTAGTTCCATCCCGAGAGAACCTTGTCAAGCATGTATATGATTCAAGCCTAGGTAGTGTTTCTTTTCTTCTCTGGTTTAGTCTTTGTTTGCTCGTCTGTTTTAGTCTATTTAAGTCATTATTAGTTTTACTAGAAAACCCCCTTCTTTATTATTATTTTAGTTAAGTACAAATTTTGTATAGATAAGTCCTTGAGTCTAGTTAGTACAGTCTGTAGAAGTCTGTGGGTTCGATATCCGGACTTACTTTTGTCTTGCTACATACGATAGGTACACTTGCCTGTCGGTAGCTTAGGTTTTAGAGAGTCTAGATTTATTACTTTTTGTCTAGTTTTAGAGTCGGTTTTTAGTTAGTTTATTAGCTAAGCTCCGTCGACATCAACTATACATAATTGTCATACTTACACATACAAAAGATTATATACATATAAATTTATTAAAACTACATATCACTGCAAGAGAAAGAAACAATATTAGGGACGGAAAAAACTGAAAAATCTTAAAACCCTAAAAAAAACCTAATAAACTTGAAAACTTGAAACAATCGGGTGAAAAATCTTGCAAGTTGATGAAGATTTTGGATGAAAAATCATGAAAATAGCCGGAAGGAGATCTGAGAAGGTACAAACTGGGGAAGAAATTTCCTCAAAGTAACCTGTAACCTCATTCTTCCCCTTTTCTCATTGCAATTCACGACATCAACGCACCCATGGACATTGATATTTAATAAACTATATATACCAAAAATCTCGTCCTAGTTTATCATTTAATAAACGTAAGTAGACTAAATTAATATTTCATTTTCGTCACCCAAAGTGTTTATAACTTTATGTAGTTAACTTCCACTAATCTTGAAACGAGAATTTAACAAAGGTAAAACGCAACATATCCACATCCTATCTATATATAAATACATATATGGGCATTGGATCGTTGCATTTAGGTTCCAGATTTTGAAGTCCAATTGCAAGACGCAGGAACTCAACTTGAAAATGAACGAAAGCCAAGGGTCCTCTGGTGCACATGGGCGGACCATGTAAATAGGGATCGGGGTCACGGGACCCCAGTGAATCTAAACTCATTAATATAAAGTATATAGCGAAATTTCCTTTGACCCCGTAGTATTTTTCGTAGTGACCCCGTAAAAAAGGTTGAATATGATTTAAGACACTAGATTGAATTTGAAGCAATGGTTACCATAAGAATTATGGTTCTTTTTATAAAAATAGACCCCCATAGTTTAAATCCAAGCTGTTTTTTATTATTATAAACTATGATTATGTTTAACTACGAAATTACTCTCAAATCTCAACCCTTATACAAATAAAATGGTGATAATCATGATTACCTTTAATTTGAAATGATTTTTGCATTTATTATATTGAAAAGAAAGTTATTTGTGAATATTTCGGTTAAACAGGTGATACAACATTTTTTTTGAACGGCAATTTGGATCACTGACAGGTCATAGACCCATTAGATCATATCAAAACCCAATAGGAGGAAACACACCGTAGGTGAGAGAAAACCCCTAACCCAGCATGGAACCTCTATTTTGTCCAAGCCAGGATTTGAACCCGTGATCTCCCCGATATTGAAATCACATGATACCTTTTCTCAACCACTTGAGTTGATGATTATTGGTAGGTGATAGAACATTTAAAAAAGATAAAAACTCATAAAAAACTTAAAATATAAGTTTCTTTTTTTCTCATTTCTATTGACATTATATTTATTATTATTTGCTTTTAAATATCAACATATTTCAGTTATACTATCTTATGTTATTATTGTATTCGACACGATCCGACTTGATTTGTCAACCCGATCATGATCTATAAATTGTAACATCGAGTTAGTAGAAATAAAAGGACCGTAAAAAAATGACCCCATAATAAATATTTCCTGGGTCCGCCACTATTTGTGCAACACGAATCCAAAAAGCGATTGCAAGAGCACAATGTGCAATGGGGAAATTGCAAAAACAACTAACTACAATAGTTTATGGATAAATGACATCCTCTCGGTAACTAAATCATATATGTCAAATTTTGTAGCATATATAATAACATGGGAAACCAACTTGTTTTTGTAGGAACAAGCTCTCAAATACTTTAGAACAACATATTAGTTAAAAAAAATCAAAAAATGTAGTAAAACACATATCAAACTAAATGAAGGAAGAGTACACTAAAAACACAACAAAAAGTGTAGATTGTAGTAAAAATATTTACATAGTTAATAAAAGTACTTGTAGTAAAAAGTCTCTTAAAGAGTGAATGTGAGATCTTAAAAGTTTGAGGAAAAAAATGGTTATATTATGACTTGTTTTTGATAAAACAATTTAATTCGTATCGTCAAAACACATTAGGATCAATTAATTAAAACGCTTCTAATTAATTTTATTTCTCTATGAATTTGAGACACGTGGTAGAATGTTAGATTGTTTAAGAAAAGCTTAATTAGTATTTTTTTTAATATTTTAGGTCATGTGTAATGGAGGTGATTGAGGTGTGAGAGGCCTCGTTCACGTCTCCTTGACGCCCGAATCACACTACACCCCCGCGTGACCGGCTATAAGCGTGAAAGTGGTCGCAGGAAAGAAGCCTATGTAAAGAGGAGGAGCTGATGGGTGATGACTATGAAAGGGTTATGAGAGATGTGTTAATAATACATGTGTATATGAAAAATGAGTGATGACTAGAGATAGCCTTAGGCTTCCAATGCAAAAGGGCAAATGGGTTCGGAACCATTCATTGAGTCTCTCATAGTCGAATTGGTTAAGGCTTTGTCATGTTAGTTGAGAAGGTCACATCAAATATGAAATTAGTTTGAAATAATTTAAAAATAATAATTATATAATTGTTTAAGAAAATAATAAGTTTCGCATTAATCTATGTTAATTGTGACTCTTGTCCGTCATTATACAATTAATTCGATGGAAAAATTCAAATTCTAGAGAAGTAGGATTACATGTAGTTCTTTTATTTTTAAGAAACGTTAAATTAAAATAAAACTTATTTATCAAAAATCATTTATTTGTCAAAATAGATGGTATTTAATTGAATTTTTTTTCTTACTCTAATCTTATTGGATGAAAAACTTAAAAAGATAGCATAAAGTTGTACTTTTTAGAATTTTTTTTTGAATTGGCTTTGCAATTCAAAAGGGGTTGCGGTTGCTAGTTTACCTGTCAGTATATTGTAATCCTTCACTTTTGTTAATATTTGTTTATATAAAAAATATATATATATTGTCATATTAAAAAAAGGGTTTTAAATTATTTTTTTAGTTATTAATGAAAGTTTTGCTACAATTTTCTTATAAATGTTTTTAGAAATATCATAAATACAATTTAATATCTTCAAAAAAATTTAGAAACATATTTGTTTTAAATTTAGAAACTGTATTTGTTTTAAATACAGAAACAAAAATGTAACGGTTTATTTATGTTTAATAAGAAGGTATATACCAAGAGATGATATGCCAACAGCAGATGATTTCAAAATGAGTCAAAGAAGATCTTTTTGCAGCGGCCACAGCGGATGCTAACACTGGACTTACTTGCTGTCACACCCCGAGCCGGCGGGGTAGGATCGGAGACCCCGTCGGGCGGAAGGTTCTCGGAGCGCGATATCGTGAATGATAATCGTGATGATCAGATTGTTTACATAGCATCAATGTTAAGAATAATTAAGCACAATAAAATATAAACTAGGATTACAAAGTTAAATTACAAAGTCAATGTTTAGTAATTTAGCTAAGTAAACCTATCCAAAAGAATCAAACATATCTATCTTGTATTTGTACAAGATATCCAAAAGAGATTCGTATTGATCTCAAGATGTGCTTCTTCAAAAGTCAACTAGGATCTATGTCTGGTCATCCTAGTATGCAAATCCTGAATCTTAGCTTAATCCAATGCATTACCTGAGAAAGCATGTAGAAAAATAAAGTCAACACAATGGTTGGTGAGTTCATTTAGTTTTTGTACAAAAGTAGTTTGTAAAATCCTTTGAATGACAACCTTAACCTCACCATTAACCACCTATACCATCTGATTCAGTATGCTTATATATAGGGCATATGTAGGGGACAAGCCCCAGCCACCGTCCCACCACATACTGAACCACATGGTATATTGTTCCTGATGATAATTAAGCGTCTCATCCTACCCGTATGATTCTCCAAAATGTTTGATTCCCAATGTTTGATTCCAAGTGTTTGATTCTTTGAATTTGATTACCCTGTAATTGTTTACTTTGATTCCCTGAATGACAACCTTAACCTCACTAACAACCACCTATGCTATTCAACCAAGTATGCTTATATATAGGGCATATGTAGGGGACAAGCCCCAGCCACCGTCCCACCACATACCGGGCTGCTTAACATATTGTTGTTAATGATAATTAAGCATTTCATCCCCACTACTCTGATCTCATGACATATGATTCTTAACGTTCGTTTCCCTGCCAATGTTTACTTTGTTTCCCCCGAAATGACAACCTTAACCTCACTAACAACCACCTATGCTATCCAACCAAGTATGCTTATATATAGGGCATATGTAGGGGACAAGCCCCAGCCACCGTCCCACCACATACCGGGCTGTTTAACATATTGTTATTGATGATAATTAAGCGTTTCACTCCACACTATTGATTCTACAATGAATAAGTCTCAAGTTTAATAGGCACCATTATGGACAGCTGAAAAACCCTAAGGATTTCAGCATCCATCCATAATGATCCTATTTATGACTCGTGACATGTTTAGATAGAGTAACCTTCAAGTTAACACAAAGTCAACTAGAAGAACTCAATCATTCTAGTCACTTGTCATCACCATGGATGAATCAAGAAGAACACTGAATGACTAGTAGGGATTGACACACAGGTCAACACGCGGCGGCCAATCAGTCTGTCTTACATGACTCTGACAAAGAAGAACACTGTTGACTAGTAGGGGTTGACACCCAGGTCAACACGCGGCGGCCAACAGTCTGTCTTACAATGTCCAAAAGTTTATGCATAAAAGTCTAAAGCATTCACATTGTTTCACTGATGACTAGTAGGGGTTGACACATAGGTCAACACGCGGCGGTCAATCAGTCTTTTGTTTAAGCATCTCATGTTTCAAGCATTCTAGTATTCAGGCATCCAAATGTAATCAAGCATTCCAAATGTTCACGTATCCCAAGTATATTACGCATTCAAGTATTTCAAAATGTATCAAGCATTCACGTGTTTCAAGCATTCTAAGTATAAAAAGTATTCACGTGTTTTCAGACATCTCACGTATATAAGTATCTCTAAGAATATATGTTTCCAGTTAAGTTTAAGCAAATCGTTGTAAGTGTAAAGTAATTTAATACTTCATTAAAGGTGTAGTACAATAACTTTATGAAATAATTGTATAAAGCATTAGTGTTTATTTAAAGTATTTTCAAAGCCTTATGGTTTTGTATATAATTAAACATAGAGTTTATAAGGTAAACCTCAATTGTATAATTTAAACACATAGCTTATATCATAAGAGTTTATAAAGTTTAGGCTCCAAATCTATATTGTAAGCCTCATGCATATAGTTTCAAGTGTTCACACATTGTTTCATCATGAATCCCATAAGTTTGCATCAAGTCTCATAAGCATCCAATATATGGTTTCAAGCATCAAGTTCATTGTATATGTTTCAAGTCTATTGCTTTACAATGACTACTAAGTTTCACTAATAAGTTTCAACATAAGTATCAAGTTTATGTTTAAAGCATTAAATAACATCTCATAATTTTGTGAAAATGTTTAACATGCTTCTCAGTCCCGAAGTAAAACAAATAAGTTTGAAAAGGGACAAATGAACTCACCTGGTGTTTGAAGTAGTTGACTAAATCTAAGCAAAGCAAGAATGCGCGCTCTCGTTGTTGTGTTTGTAGTAGTATTCACGGTCCTGTATTGATTTCATGTTGTTGTAAGTTATACATATGAATCTTTGTGTAGGTTTTCATGTGCTAGATCCTGATAATACTAATTTGGCTAGCACCTAGTGGTTTCGTTTATTATCCGACCCAGAATTCAATAACTTATATAATAAAATATGAAATCTCTTTTTAATTGTTTATCCATTCTCAACTTAACATTTAGTTTAGAAGTTATAAACTTCTAATTAAAACCTTAAGTCTTTGCATACTTTGTCAAATCACTTTATCCTCATCTTAGTGATGACTAAATAATTCACGTGCACGTTTTATCACTGATTTTAAACGTCCGTTCGTGTTTTCGTTAACCACTTGAACTCATTGGGCCGGATAATCCTTTGGGCCAACCTAGGTGTAAATGGTTCGCGTAAGCACGTAGACCCAATTAAATGTAACCAAATGCGTGGGCTGCGAACGAAATAACATGGACTCCATATTGGGCCGACTTCTAGGCTGCTGGGCCTGTTGGGTTATGAAATTTTGTTGGGCCAGGTGACTAGCTGTTGGGCTTGGTGCTGCCAGGTGCGCCCAGAATTGTGTAAACGAAATTTCACAAAACCTTTGGGGCCGAAGTAGTTGAGGATGGGCTGTGCATAATGGGCTGGATGTGTGAATCGAGTAATGTGGCCCAATAGTTTTCGTGAGTTAATCAGCCGTATAACACCCTAAGGATTTAAAGTTGCTTGAGCCGACCACAAACCTGACGCATGGTGCCAAGGTTCGTGAGATGGATCAAGATTCAGCCACTGAGTATTCATGTAGGTTCGCGAGTAGAACTTGATCAAGTAAGGTTCGGCTGGATCGGGGCCATGGGGTTCGCTGCAACTAAGAGGGTTCGTGTACAGGGAGGTTTGTCGGCTGTGTATGTGTGCAACCAGGTTCGACCAAGAACCATGGGTTCGGCCTGCTTAACCTCTCGCGAACCTGTACGAGCTCATCACCAACACGCAGCTTCGAACCTTAGTTCTGCCATTCCCGTACTGATGCTATATGTAGCTAGATCCTCGAAGGGATAGGGGTTCGAATCCAAGGCCCAACAACCGGTTGCAGGTGTGTGCATTTGAAACAAAAACGTGATAAAACCCTATTTTCCAGAAACTTTATGGCTTCATACCTTGAGTTTCAGTTAATGAATCCTCAGATCGGTTGTACTTCTAGGTAGAGGGTGACGAGAGCTTCGCGTGGACACCAAGAATGCGAGAATCGGTCAAGAAACGAAGGAGATAGGTGGATTTGAAGCTTGTAAATGGTGGTGGTGATGAAATCCGAAAATGTAAGAAGGAGAAGGAAGATGGTGATGTAAAAATGAAAATAATAGGCTCATTTGGCCTTTAAATACCCCGAAAGTATTCGGGTTCATTTCGTTTGCTCGGTTCGCGTTTTTTTGTCGCGGTTCCGGATCGTTTCGCGAGTAATTATGTATAAAAATAAAAAGACTTTATTTTTAATATTTGGTGGATGATTATTTATAAAAATATTTTAAATATTATTAATCTTGAATGATTTGTCAAAACTTATAATTCTTTCGCGTTTCGTTAATTATTCGCGTATTTTTAAGCTTTACACGTTTTAATTACAACAGTTTCGTTTTAATTGTTCATGATGAGTTTCAAAATTGTAAAACAGGAAATATTATATTTCCTTAACTTTATTATCGTTCGAATCGTGTTTCGTTTTCGTTTCGTCAGATCGCGTCACTTACGCGCGTCTTCGTACAGAGCGCTAACTGTACGAACACGATCGTACGTTTCACTTTCTGATTTTGTTTTCTACTTTTCAGTCATCATTTCAGATCGTTAACTATCAGATCTATTCGTACAGATCGTCACCTTTACGAATAGTTCGTCGGTTTACATTCCGTAACAACAACTGTTATTGTTTTGTTCTGTTTCCTCACATACGTTTAAACCTAATAATATAAATTCAAACATGTCTGTAGCTGTTCATGATTGTCTGATGTGTTTCTGACTGTTTAACCATAAGTATTAAATCAGGATTTCAGAAACATCGTGTAGTAGTTTATGTTTGAATCGAATGTTAATAGTTTCTAAGTATTTCTCCTTGATTGTATCTGAGTTACTGTACAAGTTACTGTACAGATTACTGTTCCGATAACGATTCCGGCACAGATGTTACACTTGCATCTCTCTCAAGAGTCAAAAGAAATCCCCTATTCGCTGCCCTTTCTTGGTCACCAAGCATTCGTTCAGAGGAGAGGTCCACTTTGATAGTCATAAAGGCCAATTTATTGATTCTACTGAACTTTCCAGATTGGCTTAGTGTTACATCTATCAACTGACTGAGCTTCCTTAGCTGACTGGGCTTTCAGCGCTGAGTTTCAAGACTCGGAAACTAAACTAAAGTAGCTCGTCAACCTAAAAACAGAGGACTTCCCTCACTACGAAAGGTGTCCTGTGGATGGCGTACTGATATATGGCTATATTTCTGGGAGCGAACTCTGGTATCGGCGGCGTATCGGGCTGAGGAGGAGGGCCCCCCCCGGTGGACTAAGCGGGGGGAGGCGTTCCCCGCGTCACACCAGGCGATCACAGGATGGAAAATGCCCCCCGCTATGAGAAAGAGAAAGAAAAAGAATAACCACAGGAAAGGATAACCATAGTAAACCCGGACAGGTACAACTGAATGATATCTCTCATCACAAAAATCTAAATAATTTAAATAGTGTTGATCAGAGTAACCGAAAGACTGATAATAATTAGATAAACTTGTTAACTCATATTGATACATAGATTCAAGCTTCCCAGCAAGTAATTCTGCAGGTGTATTGTTCAAAGGGGAATGGCTACTTCAGATGAAAACATTCTTTTTACGGATCTATTCAATTTTCATTCAAGTTTCATGACTTTCTCGAGATTGAATTCCAATCTCAGGGATTCGCTACTAATGCTCCTCCTATCCTACAGGGAGAACCTAGCGTAACAGAGCCAGTCGCGACCAAGTAGATAGCTCTACGCCTAATCGACGAAAGCTTTCTTTCACAGGCGGATCAGTGCTCTGATTCTACTTATTAGATTTTTCAAAATGAAAAGCTTTACCTAAAAAAGAGGGTCAAGCAAAGGCCCTCGCTGAGGGCTAAGAGGGTTAGTCACTCTCTTATTTTATTTAGAGGGGACGGGATAGGGCTTGCTTGTCTTTCTCTCACACCTCTCAGTCAGAATCCGGGCTAGAAGTCGTCCACACGCGCAATTCCTCTCCCTACGGGATAGCCTGTTTGTATTCCGCTCTTCTCCCTGAAGGGAAAGATATGTCGGGAACCATCGGTTACCTTTTGAATCAAAGTAGCGACGAGCCGAGTATTACGACTACAGGGGGCTTGAATCGAAGAGGAAGAGCCCACTTTCATATTGAATTCAGGCTTTCATTAGCTCCTTCAGGCGGGGTGGGCTGCTCACCTTCGAATGGTGTTGGTCCTACGGACTGTGAACGGATTCGCCTCTGGCCTCTGGCCGTTTTCTTGCAGGAGTGCTAGCGCGCGCCCTTACGTTTTCTTTGCTTGCTCTGCAGTACGAACAAAAAATTTGGTACAATATATCCTTGATTATCGTTTTCTTTTAGTATTATCATAATTGATTATCGAACCAAACTTTTTACTCGTACTTAATTCTGTTAGGTTATGATTTCTTGCTTTGGTTTTATTAAATACTAGACTATTACCCCGTGTGTTACACGAATTTAATATAAAATATTAGATAGTTATAAATTAAAATTTATAAATTAGAAAACGATATTTTGAAATATAATAATTAAATTACACATTAACAGGTGACTTAAGATATATAACAATAATAAAATATTATGTTTTTAAATAAATTATTTATTAAAAATTTAATACTAAAAACGTTATTTTTTATAAAAAAATGTTGTTTCAAATCTATAGTCTATTTTATTTGTTATTTTTTTTTTGATAAAACTTGATTTTTAAAAATAAAAATCTTTAAATTACCGATTGGAATTATGTTTTATTACTAAAGATGTTGATTTTTAGAAAGAAAGTTCGTATCTTAGAACTTTAAAAAAGTGTTTTTCAATAAATAAAATTAATTTTAATTTATTATAAAACATTTTGGTACTAAAAAGGTAAATAATATCATTAATATTATAATTATTGAATATGAAAGAAAAAATAATTATTGAATATGAGAGAAAAAAATAATTATTGAATATGAGAGAATTAAATAGGATGATGAGAAGATGCCAAATGACAATATTGTCTTAAAATTATGACAAGTGTTTAAACATATTTTTGTTTATTATAGTAGTAAGATTTTAATCAACTTTGAGTTATTCATTTAAAACACAACATTTATAATTTGTATTAATAAGATTAAAAGGTATTTATAATGTACTAAAACCATTTTAAGTAAAAAACATTTAAAAAATAAAGAAAACCTTCTCAAATAAGTAAACAAAATTTTAAAAATATGACAGCTTGATAATTTATTTTATTTTTTTAATAACTATTTTTTCTAACTTTCGAAAACTTTTTATCTTATAATATAAAAATGTTTTCACGTAAAATATATTTTTTTCAAACGTTAAAAAAGTTTTTATCTAAAATAAAAACATTTTATCAAGTTTTGAAAACATTTTAGTAAATGCTTTCGAAGAACATAAAAAAAAAAAAAAGAAAATCATTATAAAATATGACAATCCAACCAAAAAAATATTTTTTTAGAAACTTATCTTAATCTTTTAAGGTTTTCATCTAATAAGATTTAGTGATAAAATTAAAAAAATTAAGCGTAAATTACCAAGATGATCGCTATAGTTTGATAATATTTCATTATTGGTACCTATATTTCATAGTTATTCATATAACAGTGACTATATTGACAATTTACTCAAAATTCAATAAACAATAATTTTGATAAATACTTTTCAAATCAAACATGTTAATAACTAACTTTTTGCATGTTTTGTTTGAAAAAAAAACTTTGGATTGCATATGGTCGCCTGGGAGGAAAATTGTTCTTTGACCTCTCTTATTGGATGTTCTGGTTTCGACATCTAAGAGAAATTTACTCCAACATAAACAAGAGATTTTATGAGATTTATTTCTTTCTAAGGAGGAGATGATCATGGGTACATTGCTTTATTGTTGTTCAAGGAAAAAAGAGAAAATTTGCTAATTAAAATAAAGGGTTATTGATTCAAATACTTTCAACTTTAATCTGTTGTTCGACAATGTTTCTAACTAAGAAAATGTTTGGAAAAAGAAAAAGGAGTGGAAAAAGAGTGCTAATAAAAATGTGTTAAACGTTGAGAGTGACGTTAAATATTTTCTCAATTAAGAGTATTATTACTAAAAAGTTAAAGTTAAAAGTATTTAATCTATACCACTAAAAAACAATTTGACGGACAGAGTATTGGGCCAACGTCGGGACTGGCGCTGGCGTTTCTTAGTAGAATCGTTTTAAAATTCCAATTTGAAGTTTTGAACACAACCCAAAATAACTTCTTTAGTAGAATCGGAACCCACTAAAGCCGCAACGGTTTTCGAAATACGAAGGTACGATTCTCATGTTCACGGTTATCTGATCGACTTACTTTATCATTTGCGTTAATTATATGAAATTTTGATCGATTCTTTATTTAATTTTCATGTTTACCATTTCTAGGGTTTATTTAGAGTATGATTGTTTTGTTTTAAAGGTGATGTTTGCATGATTCTCGTCGATTGTATGCACTTATGACTAGTGCTTGTATATATGCATCATTTACCCTGGCTGTGTGTACAGTACTTGTCCATGGCTACTTGAAGTGAGACTTTTAGTTGTCGTGGTGTTTTATAGTTTACATGCTAAATGTTAGGGTTTTTGACTTTTTGATCTTCTGTATGTGAAATAACATTTTGGCTTATATTTATTTTAAGCATGTTGGTTACCCAGTATATTTCCACTTTTTAGTAGGATCTGGGGAAGGATAGATACAAACCTTACCTCTGTCCCAAATAGAGAGGCTGCTCCGAAAGAGTCCCCGCCTCAAAGTTATCGTTTGAAGTTGATCATCCCAATGATTTTAACGTTATTTTCACAAAATAATTGAAATAACGTTAAAATTAGTGCACTTTTACTTTTGCCCCTTAAGGACCCACACACATATATATACATTATATACGTGCATCACAAGTGGGGCGTTATGTTGAGAAGATGATTAATATAATATGTGTTAATTACACAAAGGGGTCTTGTGGTTTGTAAAAACTAAAAAGTAATATAATATAATAGGTTTGGGGGTATCAAGGCTGGTTATGACTTATAATTACTAATTTTGGTACCTTTTTGTTAAATCAAGATGAAATGACTAATATACCTTTTGGTTTTTTCATCATTTGACTTTGACTATGAAAAAGTCAAAGAATATTTCAATCTTTTTGTCATTATTTAATGATAGAATTAACACAAGATTTTTAACTTAGTTCTTAACTAGGTGAATTGAACCAGTTTCACAGGCTCACAGCCAACTTAGAAATGGTTGATAGGTTTTGCCTTTTTTAAGAACCAAGTAAAGGATGGAAACTTCGCTCAGCCAATGTGGGATATTTGCAAACTTTTTTTATATAATAATGAGAGGGAGCAAGAAAAATTATGTAAATAAAATAATAATTTAGGTAGGCCAATGGTTTGAACCCATAGCCTGTTGTAGATACTAGATACTTCAGGATTTAAATTATGATTGTAATAAAAAAGCACAAATTTTGTTCTCTCTTAATACATCTTTTATCAATTATGTACTTTGTTTTAGATTAATTTCCTCAGCCTTAATTTATTGCATCTAAACTTATATATATATATATATATATATATATATATATATATATATATAGGAGCCGGATCAAAATATCAAATACATGTTAATGTTAACGTACTAAACGTAGGATGAATTCTGGACCATTTGATTAAATAATCAATGGACAAGATGTCAAGATCTAGTGGTCCCCACTTTATACAACTTTCTTCACAAAATAAGGGTAAAATATAACTGGAAGGGCAAAAGAGGAACAACCACATTTTCTATTTACAACAAGTTTCACTCGTTTTTTAAAAATTAAATAACTTTTACTTGTTTTATTATTTTTTTAAAAAAATTACACCATAAAATTGAGAATTTTATTATCTTTAATTTGAGTATAGTATTGTTATAGTTTTTTTAAGTTTTTTTTTACGTGGTCCGTGATTTTTATGTTTGGTACGTAATTATTGGCACGTAATTATGTAGTTGATCCTTTGATGATACATGTTAAATAACGGTCCGTGATTTCATATAACGTGGTCTGTGATTATTGGTCTGTGATTATACGTTTTGTCCTTGATTATATGTGTTAAAATACGGTCTGTGATTGTTATATAACGTGGTACTTAATTATTGGTCCGTGATTATCCCGGTGGTCCATAATTATGGGTGTTAAATGTTAGTCTGTAATTTTATAAATCACAGTCTGTAATTTTATAACGACGATAATGCCCTTTGCTCATATGACACATGTCGCGATCTTGTGGCTTCCTACGTTTAGCACGTTAATACTAATATGTACGTTAACCGTCCCCTATATATATATATATATATATATATATATATATTAGTTTATTACATCTAAACTTATTTCTTTGTACATGCTAAAAGGATGATGACTTTAACATCAAATTTGAATCCTCAAGAAAGGAACTGGTTGGATATTCCATCTGATGTAATGGTGAGTATACTTAACAGAACTGGTATTAAGGACATACTTGAGAATGCCCAGAAAGTGTGTACTGTTTGGCGTAAAATCTGCAAGAGCCCTGTTATGTGGAGGGTAATCAATATGAATGACTTACTGCAATGGGCTTCAAGTCCTTTAGCTGCAAAGATGATTTGTAAGCATGCTATCGATAGAAGCCAAGGCCAGTTGGTCGATCTCACCCTCATATTTGATTATAATGCTGAAGTTTTTCTGTATGCTGCTGAAAGGTATGAGAGCTAACCGAGATATTTTTTTTGTTTTAGTTTTTTTTAAAACTAAAAATTATGTTTGCATTTGCTTCTATTTTTTTTTATCACAGTTGTCTAAATTTGTTTTTTATTCAAGCTATAAAGCATGAAATGTGTACATTTTAACAATTATTAATTATTTTTTTTAATCTTTCAAGTATATTTTAAGATCTAACCAGAAAAACACAGAATATTTTATTTTTTTTAAATTCTATTTATCATTCTATAAAAAAATATTAAGTGTGAGATAAAATTATTTCAAAAAGATAGTCTTACATTATGTAAATTATTTCAAAAAGATAGTTTTACATTATGTTTTTTTAGACCCAATTTATTTTTTTCTTATTTTCTGCTCTGTTATTAAACTAATTTAAATTAAATTTTAAAAGTCATGTGCTTAAATTTTAAAGTTTGTGCATATAATCTATGTTGTTGGGCTTATCTGAACAATTAGTGTTTTTGTTATTCAGCTTTCTTTTTTGTTCGGCTGCTTTTTTGCATTGATTTTTACTGTTTTCTTAAGTTGTTTGTTCTGTTTGTTCATTGCACTTTGTGTTTCCCTTTATTATTATTGTATTTTTAGATTACATTCTTTGTCAGTAAATGAAACTAGCATAGGCATGATGCATCTTATGTTTTCTGGTAGTTCACAGTTTTCTTTCATATTGATTGTTGCATATAGGATGTTACTTGTGATCTAGCTAATGCAGAAGTGGTCTTGAAACAAAACTTTAAGAATGATATCTAGAACTACTTTTTACTTGTGTGATTGTTTATGTAATTAAAGATATTTGCAATTAATTGTTGCATGTCTCTATTTTGTTTGACAGATCACATCAGCTTCGACGTCTTGAATTGGTATGTAGTAATTTTTCCAGAGGTTTGATTTCAGATGCTTTAATGAATTTTCCACTGTTGGAGGAACTGAACCTTTACGCATGCGTTGTTTCAAAAGAAGAGATTGAAACTGTTGGCCGTTATTGCCCCATGCTAAAAACACTCAAAGTGAATGAAAAAGTAACCAGTTTTCAGATGATGCGAGACACTGATGAGGCGTCTTTAATGCGTTTAAATTCGGTGGCCATAGCTATCGGGCAAAATCTAGTTGGGTTAAGGCACCTTGAACTCATTGGAAACAAAATGACAAATTCTGGGTTGCAAGAGATTCTGGATAACTGTCATCGCCTTGAAAAACTTGACTTGCGTGCATGTTTTAACATTGACATCACCGGAGATCTGGGGAAAAAATGTTCTGAGCAGATTAAACATCTAATACTTCCCAATGATTCCCTTGAAGGCTGTCCTTATTATTCTGAAATAGTCAGGAAGCCATTTGATGACAATGATTACGGCTCTTTTGAAGATTATGACATTGATCTCTATTATGATACAATTTATGATTCTCTTGGTGGTTATATTGGTCATGCTGGTCTCTATAATGATTCTGTTTACCACCATTTTGATGATTCTGGCGATGATCTCTCTCATGATTCTGTTGACGACCATTTTGATGATTTTGGTGATGATCTCTTTCATGATTTTGTTTTCTACCAGTTTGATGATTCTGGCGGTGATCTCTAATTCTCTATCGTGATCCTGTTTATGACCCTTTTGCTACGACTTCTGATTAATAGATTTAAGTCTTTTTATTTTGGTGTCTGCATTGACGGCTACAATGATCTTTTAAAGAAAGAAGTGCATTATATTATTTTGTAGGTGCAGCTGTTTCTTGCAAGAACATACCTATGAGCAACGTTTTGTCTCTCTTTGTAGTACTTTAAAAATGTAGTCTGCCTTTTCTTTTTGACTTGAAATGCTTTGGGGTTTGTTGTTTTCATCAAGGGATTGTGTTATTTTAATTTATATCATGTTATTCTATTAAGAACATGCTTTAATTAGTTGTTGAGCATTGATTGATTGCTTCTTCAATGTCTGCCTAGGTTTTACTTTATAAAAATTTACGCTAAATATCGAGAATGCCCCTACAATTGGGCCATAAGGATAATCAGAGTTGTGGTTGGGAGGCCCATTCATACGACCGGTGAAAGAGATCTCTGGGTGAAAACTACACCCATTAATTGGTCACTACTTTGATTGAAAACATTTTGAGCTTTTACCACTGATATGTTTGAACAAATGTTTTGAGTGGACAAATATCTATTATTTTTAGATTTTGTTGGTGAATTAGAGAGAAGTATTGAGTACTTTTTGATAACTTACGACGCAAGGGCTTTCATAGTTTTACATCGCAAACAAATGCTAATTCTATTCTTTTAACTTAATTATATTCTGTAATACACATAGTTGGATTAAGGATTTGAGACGTATTATATTAAAAATATACTTGATTGTTCAAAACTCTGTGCAATGAGAGGTTTGGTTACGTCTAACACAGACGTCTCATAGGCATAATGCAAACGGAATAATGAGATATTTGACTGTGTGTCACACAGACAGCATCATATAGGCATAAGGGAAATGAAGTATTAGTTAGGAAGTATAAACAGAAAATACGAATAAGAATAAGATTTAGTCTGAAAAAATTAAGAGTGATATGAGTTTTTTTATTTATATTTGAAAAAAATAAACCATTCATGCGTGTGATCATAACCATTGACAAGTTTCACTTCACAATCTAGCACAACCAAAAACAATCAAAAACCGATTACCCGTGTTCAACCTGGCAAATATATCATACTTCACCTGAGAACAAGACATAATGACATGATATCTAGAAAAATCCTTTGGCAATCAACTCAAAACCTTGAATAGGGGCCCTAATAAAAGGGGACCAATGGTGGATTTTCTGTACAAAGTATAAAAGGGGCCCTAATAAAAAAGCATCAACAGGTTCTAATCAATCCTTTCTATTGGAATAATTGGATCCCTAAAAAAGTTAATTTCATGGTTTGGAGAGCTCAGCTTGATAGATTACCGACAAAGATGGCGTTGATTTCAAGAAGAATAATGTTGGATTCATGTTGGAGTGTTTTTTGCAATGAAAATCATGAAACGGTTGATCACTTATTTGTTTCTTGTTGGGTGGCAAATGAAATTTGGGAAAAGATCTCTAACTGGTGTAAAATTCAACCACTTATTACCTTCAGTATGCACGATTTGGTGGATATCAACAAGATGGGTCGTGGATCAGAAAAATGGAAGAAGTTACACTCGGTGATTGTAAGTTTGTAACATCCTTATCGTGAATTTGGAGGACTCGGAACAAGGTTTTATTTGAAACTAAGTATCCATCTATTGAAAATATGATGAATGAAACTTATGGGTAAAGAATAGGATGGAATTTGACTCATTGTCTTGGAATCAATGGTGTGATTTTGATATTTCAAGTTTGGTACTGTAATTATGGTGTAATGTATATTTATCCTTGGTGTTGGACTAACTCTTTGTTAGTCTTTTTAATAATAGAAGTTTGTTTGCCTTTCAAAAAAAAAAGAATGAAGTCAACTGCTACTTCTATTGTCCGTCATGATATAATTATTTGATGGAAAAGTTAAAAAATAAAATAAAATAGAATTTGATGGACAAAGCATTCGGGACTGGCCCGGGCGTTATAAGATGTTGAAACGTTTGAAATTCCAATTTAAAGCACAACTCAACACTATATATAAAGCTGGTTGGTTGTTTTTCAGCATCAATTCATCTGAATCGACTAAAGACGCAACGGTTTTCGATCTAACAGCAAAGGTACGATGCATTTTCATGTTTATAGTTCTAGGGCTTTACTTACCGTGCGATCATCGTTTTGCTTTAAAAATGATGTTTTACTGATTCTCTTCGATTGTATATATGTAGTTATGCTCAGTGCTAGCTTGTATATTTGCATCAATTACCTCCGCCTGTGTTCACAATGCTTTTTCATAGCTACTTGTTCCGTGTTCAAGAAAAAAAAATGATTTACAAGCGTAGTTAAATGAAGCTGGCTTTTGTTTTCATTTTTACATGCTAAATTTATGCTGCTTTTGATATCAGATATGAATCCTCAAGAGAGGAATTGGTTGGATATTCCATCAGATGTAATGGTGAACATACTTAACAGAATTGGTATTGTTGACATACTTGAGAATGCCCAGAAAGTGTGTACTGTTTGGCGTAAAATCTGCAAGAACCCCCTTCTGTGGAGGGTAATCAATATGAATGACATACTGCAACTGACTTCTAGCCCTTTTACTGCAAATATCATTTGTAAGAATGCTATCGATAGAAGCCAAGGACAGTTGGTTGATTTCACCTTCATATACGACTCTGATGCTGATGCTCAACTTTTTCGTTATGCTGTTGATAGGTACTGGAGCTAAATGTTAGTTTGATTTTATGTTTTTTTTTTTGTTTTTATAAACTGTAAAATATGTTTGCTTTTATGTTTTTATACTAGCTTTTAAGATCTATCTAGAAGTACACTAAGTTTTTTAGGTGTTTAAAAAAACGAGTAACCATTTATTCGTTTAATTATAAATTATAAATATAAGTCTAGAAAAAAATCAAAAATGTCTCATAAAGATGGTTTTGATCTTATTTTCTGTTTTGTATATTTATATCCTACTAAGTAATAGATTCCAAAATCATATGCTTTATTTTTTGTTTGGCCCCTTTTAGCATTTATTTTTCTCTTTGTTTGTTTACTTAATTCAGATCTTATGTTTGTTTTTTTCTTTTTTTTTGCACTTTTTGTTATATTTATGTTTTACTCCGGATAAATTGTATATGCGTAGATTACAGACTTTAAGTGCAATTAGCAGAAGCGTTAAGCATCTTAATTTTTCTGGTAGTTCACATTTTTCTTTTATACTGATTGACACAACTCACAGCTTACATATAGGATGTTACTTGTGAACTAGCTAATGCAAAATTGGTCTTAAAGTATAAAAATCAGATTGATATCTATAATACCAGATTAAACTTTATTTTAATTGTCTTATTAGTTATGTAGTTGTTGATGTGTTTTTATTTAATGTTGCTTTATATATGTTTTTTTTTCTTTAACAGATCAAGTCAGCTTAGACGCCTTGAAATTGTATATTGTAATCTTTTTAGAAGTGTGATTTCAGATGCTTTGATGAATCTTCCGTTGTTGGAAGAAGTCAACTTTTATTTAATGGAAGTTTCAAGAAAAGATATTGAAACTCTTGGTCGTTATTGCCCCATGTTAAAAACACTCAAAGTGAATGAAGAGGTAAACTGGCATGTGAGGTATTTAGCTGCTGGTTGGAAGTATTTGCAGTCATTACACATAGAGGCTGCATCATCTGATGATGTGAACTCTTCAAATGGTTTAGATGACGTGGCCTTAGCCATTGCGCAAAATCTAGTTGGGTTAAGACACCTTGAACTCATTGGAAACAGAATGACTAATATTGGGTTGCAGGCTATTTTGAATCACTGTCAATACCTTGAGAAACTTGACTTGCGAGCATGCTTTTTGATTGATATCACCGGAGATCTTGAGAAAAAATGTTTTGAACAGATTAAAAATCTAATACTTCCGAATGATTCCCTTGAAGGCTGTCCTTATTATTCTTTATTAGTTCCTCAGTCTTTTTTTGATTTTGGTGGTTATAGTTTCGACCAATTTGAAGATTATGGTGATGATCTCTAACTGGATATATGACTTTTGACAATGATGAACTTTTTAACAAAAAAATGTGAGTTGGTGTTAGGATTATTGTCTTAAAAACTAGCTTATTAAATAAAGTAAGTGTTGCATATGAAGATACTAATTTTGTCTTCTTTTTTTTTTGAACGGCATTGGATCTCAACGTGTGAACCACTGATTTTCAGGCCACGTCACCAAGGTCTAGTTACCATGACCTCCGTTGAGACCCCACCACCACTCCAGGAGGAAATCGCACCAGAAAACCCCCTGACCTCCCAAAGACCTCTATTTCGCCTTGGGATGGATTTGAACCCGTGACCTCCCACAGGGAAGCCAAAGGGGACTTTGACTCTTTTTGTAGGTGCATTGATGTTTCTTGCATGAACGTTAAGACGTGGGACTTTGACTCTTTTTGTAGTTCTCTGAAAGATTAAAACTGTATTAATTAGACGGTTTCTATTTGGTCTTAAGTTTAGGAAAGACAAATTGCTTTTGGTGTTTAATGTTTTGATGAATGGATTGAGTTATCTTATTTTATAATTTGTTACTCTAAGTGGAACAAACTTCAGTTTGGCTAAACTTTGAAGATGTGTGATAGAAGTGCAAAATCAACACTCAGTATATAGGCTGTCGTAATAACTTAAACACGAATGCCATAAGAACAGGTTACATGACAAGACATTTTTATTAATATGACAAGAAAAACGTATTTGAAAAAAAATACCTTAAACACATATATCTCTTTAATAACTAGTTTTATACCCGTTCTGTGGTCATGTATTTTAATGTCATAATAATATAAATAATTTTATTGCAAGTTTCAAATTTTAAATTTTGTCAAGATTTTTTTTTACAAATTGCGTTCCTTTCATAAATGAAACAGATAATTCGTAGCTATTAGTTAATTTAACAGTAACTAAGTAATAAAAAAAATACGTCCTCCAACTTCCGTCCGACTTCTTAACCATCACTGGGTTAGCAACCCATGTATGGTAGTTCACCTCCTTGAGAATCATTGCTTCCACTAATTTGTCCACCTCAACTGCCCGACTTCTATAGGAGGCCATGCCCCTCTTCTTTTGCATTACAGGATTAACATTTAGTGAGTGTTCCGCGATATATCGCGGTACTCCCGACTTCCGATCCTGCTTGATTTATACTCCAAGCCGGTTTCCTTTTTGAGGTTCTAATCTTCTAAGCTTTCTCGTTCCTTGTCCTGGTAACCCTCGATATTATTACTTGCATATAAAAGTTTGACTACTGTAGCTCCTCGTGCTCCAGGCTGTGGCAGTCTGACAGCCTATTCTCCTTTCACTTTAAAGGGTCAATCCGTTTATTTCACCGAAGTGGGAATACTTGCCTTTTACTTGTTATATTTGATGTTCCTGTTTCCCATTTGAGCTGGTAGCCTGGTACGTACGCTCGGTTTTCAACACCTTTTTCCCGCCTTGAGTTTCCTTATCCTTTGCCTTGCGTGACCAAAGGGGAAAATGATGCTACCCTTGTAACATGTTTTTTTGGACGGTTGGCTTTACCTATCCTCCGTCATCATTTATCTTAAACGTCCGATTACTTGTGTTCATCCTGACAAATAAATCACACTTCATTTGAGAATAGGACATAGTAACCTGATCTGTTTTTAAAAAAAACCCACAACCAGAAAAATCCGCTGACTCAAACTTAAGCAGTATTTGCTTTAAACAAGACTCTGCTCATTGTTTATAGAAGTCAATTGCTACGGCTATTATAGATGCGAAGCACTTTGGGATGCCTGTGTATATATATGTAAATTTTCATGACGTTCGTCTGTCAAGATATAATTATTTGATGGAAAAGTTAAAAAATAAAATAAAATAGAATTTGATGGACAAAGCATTCGGGACTGGGCCGGCGTTATGAGAAGTCGAAACGTTTGAAATTCCAATCTAAATCACAACTCCACACTATAAAGCTGGTTGGCTGTTCTTCAGCATCAGTTCATCTGAATCGACTAAAGACGCAACGGTTTTCGACCTAACAGCAAAGGTACAGTACATTTTTCATGTTTTTTTTTTTTAAAAAATGATTTACAATTGTAGTTAAATGAATTTGGCTTTTGTTTTCATTTTTACAAGCTAAAGTTATGTTGCTTTTGATATCAGATATGAATCATCAAGATAGGAATTGGTTGGATATTCCATCAGATGTAATGGAGAACATACTTAACAGAATTGGTAAGTTCGACATACTTGAGAATGCTCAGAAAGTGTGTACTGATTGGCGTAAAATCTGCAAGAACCCTCTTCTGTGGAGAGGGTAATCAATATGAATGACTTACTGCAATGGGTTTCAAGGCCTTTAGCTGAAAAGATGATTTGTAAGAACGCTATCGATAGAAGCCAAGGACAGTTGGTTGATATCACCTTCATTTATGTCTCTGATTTTGAACTTTTTCGTTATGCTGTTGATAGGTATGGGAGCTAAACTTAGTTTTTATGTTTCTTTGTTTTTGTAAACTGAAATATGTTTGCTTTTTTGTTTTTATATTAGCTTTTAGGATAAGATCTATCTAGAAGCTAGTACACCAAGTTTTTAGGTGTTTAAGAAAACGATTAATCATCTTTTCATTTAATTATAAATCATAAATATATATCTAGAAAAAATAATCTCATAAAGGTGGTTTTGATCTTATTTTCTGTTTTGTATTTTTATATCTTACTCAGTAATAGATTCCAAAATCATATGGTTATTGTTATAATATTTATGCATTTTATTATTTTACTTGTATCAATAATTTGATTTTTTTTGTTAAATAGCTTAATTTTTTTTTTGCTTATTTTAGCATTTATTTTTTCAATGTTTTTCTGACGCCTCATTTGTGGTGCACACATATATGTGTGGATTCTTAAGGACTCAAAGTAACATTGCACTAATTTTAACGTTATTTTACTCATTTTGTGAAAATAACGTTAAAAATGTTGAGATGATCATTTTCAAACGATAACCTTGAGCTGGGGACTCCTTCGGAGCAACCACTCTATCTCAACTGGGATAGCGGTATGGTTTTTGTCCATCCTTCCCAAAGACCCTACTGAAAAATGGGAATATACTGGGTAAATTTGTTTGTTTTTTCGGTGTTTTTCTACTTAATTCAGATCTTATGTTTGTTTTTTTCTCTTTTTTTTTGCACTTTTTGTTATATTTATGTTTTACTCCAGATAAATTGTATATGCGTAGATTACATACTTTTTCTTTAAGTGCAATATATTAGCAGAAGCCTGAAGCATCTTAATTGTTCTGGTAGTTCACATTTTTCTTTTATACTGATTGTCACAACTCACAACTCACATGTAGGATGTTACTTGTGAACTAGCTAATGCAAAATTGGTCTTAAAGTATAAAAATCAGATTTATATCTGAAATACCAGATTAAACTTTAATTTAATTGTCTGATTAGTTATGTAATTGATGATATGTGCTTTTATTTAATGTTGCTTTATAAATGTTTCTTTTTGTTCAACAGATCAAGTCAGCTTAGACGCCTTGAAATTGTAGCTTGTAAATTTTTTAGAAGTGTGTTTTCAGATGCTTTGATGAATCTTCCGTTGTTGGAAGAAGTCAACTTTTATCTATTGAATGTTTCAAAAAAAGATACTGAAACTCTTGGTCGTTACTGCCCCATGCTAAAAACACTCAAAGTGAATGAAAGGGTCTTCTGGCATGTGATGTATTTAGCTGCTGGTTGGAAGTATTTGCGGTCATTACACATAGAGGCTGCATTGTCTGATGATGTGAACTCTTCAAATGGTTTAGATGACATGGCCATAGCTATTGTGCAAAATCTAGTTGGGTTAAGACACCTTGAACTCATTGGAAACAGAATGACAAATATTGGGTTGCAGGCTATTCTGAATCACTGTCAATACCTTGAGAAACTTGACTTGCGAGCATGCTTTTTGATTGATATCACCGGAGATCTTGAGAAAAAATGTTTTGAACAGATTAAAAATCTAATACTTCCGGATGATTCCCTTGAAGGCTGTCCTTATTATTCTGTATTAGTTCCTCAGTCTTTATTTGAATATGATTTGGACCAATTTAATGCTTATGATGATGATGTCTAACTGGATATATGATTTTCGACAATGATGATCTTTTTAACAAAAAATGTGAGTTGGTGTTAGGATTAGTGTCTTAAAAACTAGCTTATTAAATTATGTCAATGTTGCATCTGAAGATATTGATTTTGTCTTCTTTAATTTGTAGGTGCACAGGTGTTTCTTGCATGAACATTAATACGATGGACTTTTTGACTCTTTTTTGTAGTTTTCCAAAACTGTATTCTGAGGTTTCTGTTTGGTCTTAAGTTTAGAAAAGACGAATTGCTTATGTTATTTAATGTTTTGATGTATGGATTGAGTTATCTTATTTTATAATTTGTTACTCTAAGTGGAACAATTTTGAATACATAATTAAACAATTTTGAATTCATGAAGTATGACAAGTCGATAACAAAGATTAACATCTTGGGCGCGTTCCAAAATTTATTTTACTAATTTAAACATATCTCTTTATAGTTTTACATGTGTTTTATATCTCTTAATAGTTTAATATATGTATTTTAAGATGTTTAGCTAGCATTTGAAAATGCTCGCAACATGAGCAACGTCATGTTTTTTAGAATGTTCGAGAGTGTAGATTGTATGCATTAAACATGGAAAAATTTCCTAATTGATTGACAGAATCAATACATTGCGGGATTGGGTGTTCATAAGCATCTGACAATATTGCTTGAAGTGATGTCGTCACAAGTCTATGAATTTGGCATTCGTTATTTTGGAAATCGACATTATTGTAATCGACCTTTCGATTAGTTCACCGCTATTGTGAATGAAACAACTCTGAAGTGTCTTGGTGATGAAAGAGCATGTTGTTTATGGGTGTGAGATCCTACTGTTGACTGTTGAGGTGCATTTAATGTGTTTAAATAAAATTGCCATAGCTATTGGGAAAAAATTACTTGAACCAAGTCATATAGAAATCATTGGTAGAGGTGGGCATCAAAACCGGTTTCAAACCCGAACCCGGGGTTCAACCCGGAACCGGACCCGGTTCCAACCCGGTCTACCCCCAACCCGGTTCCAACCCGGTAGAACCCACCGGTTCCTAACCGGTTTCGAATTTGAAATTTTCAGGCGGGTCCAAACCGGTTCCAACCCGAACCGGTTCCAACCCGGTAGCTAGAACCCGGTTTCAACCCGGTTTGAACCCGGTTTTGACCGTTTTAACAAAAAATTCGAGTTCTAGCCGTTGAACTAGCCGTTTGGACCGATTTCTAGCCGTTTTTTCAATGTTTTTTGGTCCAAAACTTAGTATAAATTGTTGTGGCTTGGTTTAGTTTGATTACACACTTGAAAACAAACAATCTAAGCAAAAAACGCTCTCGTTTCGTACACCCGACTGCTTTACACTCTTTGTTTCGCGATCCATTTTTTCAACACTCGTATTTTAAACAAGTATAACCTTGTTAAAGCAATGGCTCACTCTACATCTTCTGTTGGTCAAGGTTCTAACACCGAAGTTACAGTTGTCCGTGTTCTTACGCATAGTAGGAACATAGAAATATGGTGTAACTGGGATTTAGTTGAGATGAGTGATGGGTCTCAAAAGGCTCGTTGCAAGTATTGTGGTATGCTTCTTGCAAAAGAATCAAACACGAGTTTGAAGAAACATATTACCAAACCATTTTGCAAGGCGTTGAAAAATGATCCAGAAAGTCAACAAACACAAATCAGTAATGATGGTGGAATTTTTCACTACAACGTAGACGAGGTTCGTGATAGAATGGCGAAGTTCGTGATTCAAGAGGCGTTGCCATTTGGACATTTCGACAACCCTCGTTTAACAAACATGATTCGAGATACGCTTCAGCCTCGTTATAATCATGTAAGTCGAAGGACGCTAAGGCGTCATTGTTTAAAAATGTGGAATAAGGCAAAAAATGATTTGATCTTATTTTTTGAAAACCTAAACACTGGTGTAAACTTAACTACAGACGTTTGGTCTGCACCTCATGGTTTACCGGAATCGTATATTTGCGTCACCGCCCATTGGGTGGATCCCGTTTCGTGGCAAATAATGAAACGTACGATTGCGTTTGAACTTTTCCCGTATCCACATACGGCTGAATATTTGTTTCAACTATTAGATTTCGTAATAACACAATTTAAGTTGGAAAATAAACTATTTTCAATAGCATTTGATAATGCTTCAAACAACACTGCTGCAGTGGAAAAATTAAAATTAAAATACAAACCATTTTGCAATGGTATATTTTTCCACAGTCGATGTGTAGCACATATTATTAACTTAGCGGTGCAAGACGGTCTTTCTTCACCGAATCTTGAAACTTTCAAATATGGTTTTAGAAATATGATACATGATGTTTTTAAAAAAAGTAGAAAAACATTTACCGATTACAAAAAATTGTGTAAAGATACGAACAGACCTTGTTATGGTCCTAATTGGGATGTACCTACTCGGTGGAACTCCACTTTTAAAATGTTTGAAAGTGCTTTAAAACAAAGAGCAACTTTACAAACATTTCATACGAGTCTTTGTGAAAGTGGTTACGCCGAACAATTTTCGGACTTAGCTTGGGAGAATATTCAAGATTTAAAAGATTTTCTTGAAGCTTTTAAAACCGCCACTACAAAATTATCAGGGGTTTATTATCCTACTAGTCCATTGGTGTTACCAGAATTGTATTTGATGACGTCAAATTTAAAAAATTTTGAAATGAAAAACCAAATGTTTGAAGAAATGATAAGTCCAATGAAACTCAAATTAAAGAAATATTTTAAAGATTTACCACCCGTGTTTACTTGTGCCGCTGCTTTAAACCCAATTTTGAATGTTACGGGAGTTGAATGTTTGATAGACGAAATAAATGATAATTTGGATATTCATGAAGAAGATCCAAATTTTTCAAATGATGCAAAAAAAAGTTTTCAAAAAAGTTTACAAAGTATGTATGAATTTTATTTAAATAAATATGGTCCTAATATAAACATACGTACGAGCACGAGCGCATCAAGCTCGAGTAGTAGACCTCGTGATCCGCTTCTTAGTTTATTTAATACCGTTCGTAATGAAACGGCAAAACGACAAAGGGGTAACACCCCTTCAAGTGAGCTCGGAAGGTACAGTGGAACAGATTTTGTTTCCACTTTTCAATCCGAGGATTATCACAATTTAGACCTTTTGTCATGGTGGAAAGGAAAGGAATCCGATTATCTGATTCTATCCACTATGGCACGTGATTTACTAACCGTCCAAGCTTCTACGGTAGCTTCGGAATCTGCGTTTTCTCTTAGTGGCAGGGTATTATCTTTACGAAGAACAAGACTTACTCCGGAATCAGTAGAGATGTGTATTTGCTTAAAAGATCACTTGGACGCGATCGATCGAATTCAAAACATAACAAACCTCGAAGATGAAATCGAACTTGAAACAAGGGTACACGAAGAGGAGGTGGAGGAAGGATTATCTCCCGACATATCCGATGAAGAACTTGCACAAGAAGCTCGTGCTCGTAAACGTACACAAACGCAAGCGGGAACGAGCACGGAATAAAACGCATGTTTTCAAGTTATTGTATTTGTATTTATCTTTTAAGTTATGTATGTCTTTTATTTTTTTAAATAATTAAAAGAGAAATAAATGTTAAATATGTTATTTTTATTTTTATGTTATGTACTTATGTAGTTATGTATGTAATTTATTGTAAAATTACTAGAAATAATAATGAATTTTTTTAATATCATTATTTTTTTTATTCATGTTCTTAAATCAAGTATTTTTTTATTTATTTATGTATGTCTTTTTTTTAAAATAATTGAAATATAAATCAATGTATTAAAAGTTATTTTTATTTTAAGTTATGTATGTAATTTATTGTAAATTATTATAAATAATAATGAATGTTTTTAATATTATTTTTTTTATTTATGTATTCAAATTTAAAAAAAAAAAAAAAAAAAAAAATTTAAACCGAACCCGGTTTGAACCCGGTAGGTGTACCCGGTTCTGGACCCGACCCTACCCTACCCGGTTCTACCGGGTTTAGATCTACAAATGTGAAACCGGTTCCAAACCGGTTCGGGTTTAACTCAAAACCGGTTCCACTGAACCCGGTCCATTTTGAACCCGGTTTTGAACCCGGTTCGGGTTGGGTTTTGAACCCGGTTTGCCCACCTCTTTCATTGGAAATATGACAATTGACAAATATTCGGATCACCCTGAAACACTTGACTTGTGATTGGTCTGAACATCAGGCCCAACAGAATCAAAAGAAAACCCACCAGGCTCATTGAAAGCCCAAGAAAGAAAGAATTGTTATGTTAGTTAATTTTGTAATCCTGAAATAAGTATTAGTGGAGCATGCGCTTTTCCCTTTTAGTTAGGAACATGGCAGAATAAAATATTATATGAAAAACCATAATCACTCGATAATCATTAAACCAACTTTAATTTTAACTAGGTTTAATCGCACCCGCGCATTGCGGCGGGTTATCACAGTACCCTCCCGAGAACGGGTATTATATATTATTTGCAAAATCATAAGTTACATATGAAAATCAAATCTCTCATCACAAACTCTATATAATTATATATATATATATATATAGGGTGTAGAATTTTTAATAACCCACTAAATGTGTACTAACCCAAATAACTTTGGTAAGATGAAGCCGAATCTTGGATTTTTTTTTTTGAACATCATTATAACACATTTTGAACACCATGTTCTTTTATGAGTTTGTGGAAATTCATCACCGTTTAAAAAATACCATCGTTGTAAGTCTTGTGCTACAGTACTGTAAGTTTTTGAACGGTAATGAATTAGCCCAAACTCATAAAAGAACATAGTGTTCAAAATGTGTTACAATGATGTTCAAAAAAAATATCCAAGATTCGGCTTCATCTTGTCAAAGTTATTTGGGTTAGTACACATTTAGTGGGTTATATAAACATAAAATTATACAAAATCGAAAAAACAAAATTTAAAAGTTTTAGTGGCCAAAATCAAATAAACAAAACTTTATATTATATAAAGTTTTAGTGACCAAAATCGAAAAAACTAAACTTTACTATTAAGTTTTAGTGGCTATAATCGAAAAAACAAAACTTTATATTATATAAAAGTTTTAGTGGCCAAATCAAAAAAAAAACTTTGAAAAGTTTTAGTGGCCAAAATCGAAAAAACAAAAATTTATATTATATAAACGTTTTAATGACCAAAATCGAAAAAACAAAACTTTATTATTAAGTTTTAGTGGCAAAAATCGAAAAAACAAAACTTTATATTGTATAAAAGCTTTAGTGGCCAAAATCGAAAAAACAAAACTTTAAAAAGTATTAGTGGCCAAAATCGAAAAAAACAAAACTTTATAATATATAAAAGTTTTAGTGGCAAAAATCGGGAAAAAAAAACTTTTAAAAGTTTTTGTGGCCAAAATTGAAAAAACAAAACTTTATATTATGTAAAAGGTTTAGTGACCAAAATAGAAAAAACAAAACTTTACTTTTAGTGGCCAAAATCGAAAAAACAAAACTTTATATTATATAAAAGTTTTAGTGGCCAAAATCAAAAAGACAAAACTTTAAAAAGTTTTAGTGGCCAAAATCGAAAAAACAAAACCTTATAATATATAAAAGTTTTAGTGGCAAAAATCGAAAAAACAAAACTTTACTTATTATTAATATTATATAAAAGTTTTAGTGGCCAAAATCAGAAAAACAAAACTTTAATATAATTATTGTGTTCAAATTGTAAATCCTAAAACTATACTATTCTTTTTCAATGTGTTTTAATATATATATATATATATATATATATATATATATATATATATAATATTATAAACCTTATTTAATTATACCTATGAAGCCACTCAATCGAATGTCAAAACCATAAGTCCCTATGGTTTGACAACTTTTGTCATTTTAGTCCAATAGTTTAAATTTTGTCATTTTGGTCCTTATGGTTTCATTTTATTGCCATGTTCGTCCCCGTAGTTTGGTCACTTTTGTCATTTTAGTCCAAAAGTTTAAATTTAATTGGACTAAAATGACCATAAAATGGAAATCATAATGACCAAAATGACAATAAAATGAAACCATAATGACCAAAATTGCAAAATTTAAACTATTGAACTAAAATGGAAAAGTTGTCAAACCAAAAGGACTAAAATGACATTTTACTCTATTAACAAATTTAGATTCACAAGGTCTTGTGATACTTTTGGAGTATATGTAAATCCACCCATAGTTTTTTTTTTTTTTTTTTTTTTTTTTTGAACGGCAAATTTCATTAAAACACCAGGGGCCAGCAAGAAATCCACCCATAGTTAGATTAATATACGGTGCCTGTAGAAAAATTGCTATTACAAAAAGGAAAAGAAAAAAAGATTTAAAAAAAAAGCGTTGGGACTGGCGCTGGGCCGCTGGCGTTACGTGTAGTCGAATCGTTTGAAATTCCAACTTTAAACACCACTTCTTATAAAGCAAGCTCCTTGTTTGTTTTGCAGCGTCATCCCATTGGAATCGAATAAAGCAACAACATTTTTTGAAAAACCTAGGTACGATCCTCATGTTCACGGTGATCTCATCGACTTGATTTATCATTTGCCTAAATTTTATGAACTTTTGATCGATTATTAATTTTATTTTCATGGTTACCAGTTCTGGGGCTTTATTTACTGTATAATTGGTCTGTTTTCACGATGATATATATTTTTTTTTTCTGATTTTCATCGATTCTATGCAGTTATGTTCAGTGCTTGTATATTTGCATCAATTACTCCATATGTGTGCACAATGTTTTTTCATGTCTACTGCCTACTTGAAGTGATACGATTGCATGTTTTACTTATCGTAGTTTGCAAGCCATTTGTTAGGGTTTTTGACTTTTTGATTATCTGTTTGATGAATAACATTTAGGGTTTTTGACTATGAATTACTTTCAAACTTGGGGTTGGCCAAAATTAGTGTGTTGAATGGTTTGGTTTTCAGTTTGGAAAAATTTTAGACCACTCTGTTAACCAAACCGATCCATATTATGAAAGTCTCTAAGTGGACCAAATTTAACCAAATAAACCTAATTCTATGTACACACATATATATCAAACAAATCTAATGAACTGAATTTTACATATATACAGTTATCACTTGTTCAAATAAATGTTTATTTGTTAGCTGAATTGAAAAATGAATTTAAAATACAATATGGTTAATATTGGTTATAAACCAAACTAAAAACAGAGTGAAAAATTTGGCTCTGTGTTTTCAGTTATGGATATGATTTAGTTTTTGGTTTTTTTTCATGCCTCTGTTAATAAATATTGAGTAAAATACCGATATGGTCCCTGTGGTTTACTATTATTTCACTCTTGGTCTTTGGGTTTCATAAATTACTTATATTGTCCCAAACTTTTGTCATTTGTAACACATATTGTCCTTAGGTCACCAAATTATTTCACATACTTGACCAAATTGCCCTCACACAAGGACTATATGTGTTATAAATGTTTAAAATTTGAGACTATATAGGTAATTTATGTAACTTAGGGACCAAAAGTGAAATACTTGCAAACCACAACGACTTTCTCGATAATTTACTCTAAATTATTAGATTGAGCCTAAAGAAAAAAATATCAAATTAATTGATTTGGATTATCATTCTGTATGTATGATAAAACTAATATATACAAATAGCATTGTGTTTTTTATTTTAGTTAGGACCTAAAAATTTTGGAGGCCTTGGGTCTTCGCCTAAGTTTTAATGAAGAAAGTCTGGCTCTGGACTTATTTTATATCCGTTTCGTATACGTTGAGAACAAGATTAATATTATATGAGTTAGTTATACAAATGTTTGTTGTACTTTGTGTTTTGTAAAATTAATAGTAATGGGTACTAAGAAACTTTTAGTTATAATGAATTTTTTTATCATAAATCAAGATGAAGTGATCAATTAAAAAAGTCATTATATCTTAGTCTTTGTTTTATCTTTAACCTTAAATATATGTTGATATTGTTGGGTTAATCGAGTTGTTCATGGGTCACGGGTCAGCAGGTCAAACTAGCCAACATGTTTTCAGGTCAAGTTAAGATTTGGTCCAGGGGTAAAGGGTCATTCAAGGCTGATTTGGAAGTAGATTACAACTGTGATTTTCTGTATTATAGCTGCTAATTTCCAGCTAGTAGTTTCTAGTTTAGCTTGGTTTTCCTTGTTTAGATTAGCTTGGAGTTTAAGTTTAGTTTTAGTATAAATAGGGTTATTGGCTCTTTGTTATGTTAAAAAGTGTTTTGTGTTTGATAAAGGGCCTGATTTTCCAACAGATTTATTAATACTGTAGACACCTACAATTATTAGATTTATAAAAATGATTGGTTTTGGTGCCTGATTTGGTTTTAAAATCATTGATATATGTGCTCTTGTTTATATAAGTTAACTTTTGTTTGCCTTGTACATGCTATAGTGATGATGCCTTTGACATCGAATTTGAATCAACAAGATAGGAATTGGTTGGATATCCCGTCCGATGTAATGGTGAACATACTTAAAAGAATTGATATGGTTGACATACTTGATAATGCCCAGAAAGTGTGTACTGTTTGGCGAAAAATCTGCAAGAGCCCCACTTTGTGGAGGGTAATCAATATGAATGACTTACTGCGATTGACTTCGAATCTCTCAACTGCAAAGGTCATTTGTAAGCATGCTATGGATAGAAGCCAAGGCCAGTTAGTTGATATCACCCTCATATATGACCATGATGCTGAACTATTTCTGTATGCTACTGACAGGTTTGGGAGCTAATTGTAACTATAGTTATTTGTGTATGTTTTAATTATAACTGTAAAATATATTTGCGTTTACTGAAGTTTCTTATCATATTATCCCAAGTTTAATTTATACAAGTAATCGTTTGCATTTCAACAACCATTAACCAACTATTTTTTCTTTTCAAATTTCTTTTAAGATCTATCCAGGGTTACACGGTTCATTTTAATGTTTTTTAAAAAATTACTGATCCTTCTGTTGAAAATTTAGAAGTGCAAACTGTATTTAAAGTTTAATAAAAGTATCTTTTACATTATGTATTTTTACATCCATCTAATTTCATTTGTTTTGTTCTGTTTTTTTTCTGTACTGTTTTCATTTTAGTTATTTAATTTTCGGTCGATGTGACCTATGTCCAATGTGATGCAACTAGGGTTTTTATTATTAGGTGCTCAAATGAGATTCCAAGTACAATGAACCTTATAAATAGAGATTACAATTTGTTATTCTAACTTAACCTACAAGCTAAGTCCAACTCATGTGTGGCCCATTAAAGCCGACCGGCTTTAGTATTCTCCACACTCAACACATTGCACTTTGTGTTGCTTTTTGACATATTTAGGTTTTATAGGTTTGTGAATATATTATATTGTTTCAATAAATGAAGCTAGCGAGGTTTTTTATTTAAGATTTATAGTTGTTCCTAATTTTCTTTTATATTGATGGTCACATAAAGGATTTTCTAGTGATATGTGGAATAATATTTAAAAGACTATTTAAAATATTTTTTTACATTTGGAATAACAACTAAAAGACCAGCTTTAAACTATAAATTTACTTTGTGTGATTGTTTATGTATATTACAGATCAAGTCAGCTTAGACGTCTTGAAATGGCATCTTGTTTTCACCATGGATATTTCACTACAGATGCTTGTATCAAGTTTCCATTGTTGGAAGAACTCAACCTCTACTTAGTGGAACTTTCAAAAGAAGAGATTGAAACTGTCGGTCGTTATTGTCCCTTGCTGAAAATACTTAAAGTGAATAAAAAAGTACCCAGATTTCGGCAATCTTTTCCTACGGATGAGGGGTCAAATGCGATGGCCATAGCCATTGGGCAAAACCTAGTTGAGTTAAGGCACCTTGAGCTTATTGCAAACAACATGACAAGTATTGGGCTTCAGGTTATTCTAGACAACTGTCTTCACCTTGAAACACTTGACTTGCGTGCATGCTTTAACATTGACCTCAACGGAAATCTTGGAAAAGAATGTCGAAAACAGATTAAACATCTAAAACATCCCAATGATTCGCTTGAAGGTTGTCCTTATTTTAATGAAATAGTCAGCGAGCCATTTACTGATGATGATTTTTATGATTATGAGCCTATTGATCATGACCCTCTTGTGTATGATTGCGACTATTTTTTTGATTAGAACTTTCTTGTTTCTATTGAATGTTTTCACTGTTGACTAGGATTTGAATCCCTTCATGGTTGTGGTGTCTACACCAATGGCTGTGATGATCTGTCGTACAAAAAAGTGAGTTGGTGCAAAGATATTACATTGTAAAGTTGCTTGCATTTGATGTCACTAATTATGGCTGCTTTATTTTATAGGTGTGGCTGTTTCTTTTAAGACTTTGCTACGTCTTTAAAACACTTGTATTAAGTTTCTTTTTGCTCTCAAATATTGTGAACACGAAGACGTTTTGGGTGTTTTTATATTCTGTTTATCTTATTTTTATATTCTAACTCTTATAACTAGAGTCGGGCCAACCATTTTTTTGGAACCGGTTCCAGTTCCGATTTACTAAGTTTTGGTTCTGGTTTTGCTAGGTAAAGGTGGAATCGAACCCGGTTATTCTGGTTTTGATTCTGATTTCTCTGATAATATGTAACCGTTTATACTTACTGGTTCGAGTACGACCGGTTTCTATTCCGGTTGTCGGTTCCGGTTTTTAGTTTTTTGCCCACCTCTACCTATACCTAATAGTTTTTCTTTAAACATGTATGTTTGCATGTTTTTATAACTCTCAGTTGACACAGTGTGAATATAGGTACGTTGGTGTTTATTTTCAGATCTTATTTTTGATATTATCACCGGTCCACACATCTTTTGTGTTTCGCCATTTCTCGAGATCAAAATATTGCTTCAGAAAAGGAATTAATTTGAAAGCATAAATCAGTTATTTAACTATATTACAAATACACATATTCAAATGCCTACATATGTACATAAAAAACTAGTAGGAAACCCGCGCGATGCGGCATCGGCGACAATTTACAATGTCGTAAACGTTTTTTTTGTTACTTTATCAATCATCTCGTAATATTTAACATCTTTTTGCAACCACATAGGTCAACAAATATAATTTTTTCTGTATGAAATTCATATGTAAGAATTTAGATTTAGTATTTAATATTTACAAAAAACCTTCAAAATCAATCGAATGAAAGATAAATGTATTAGTTATAGCACCTGCTTTCATTTCTCTGACTTTACTGAATTGGTATATTTAACAAAACGTCTTTGACTTCGTTTGTAGTTACTAACAATAACTACTCAACCAAGTATTTGTATAAACTATGTATCGGTCTATAAATGATGTTAATGAGTTTGTGTTTGTTCCTTTGTCAAAGCCATCATACAACACAATCAATATGAAACTATAATAAAACCATTAATACATTTATAAAAGAAAAAAAAATGATAAGATTAAGGCCCTGTTTGATAGTCTCTTAATCTCATTCAGAGACTACCTCTTAATGGTTTAAAGCATCTGAATGGTTAAAAAGTGTCCTTAAGTTTGAATGGTTAAAAGGTTGGTAATGGTTCATAACATTTGAATGGTTAAGAGGTAACCCTAAGTCTGAATGGTTAAGAGGTTATGAACCATTCAGAGGTAACCTCTTAACGTCATTCAGATGCAAACAAACAACCCCTAAGTTCAATCAAATTATAAAACCTAGAGAATATATTTATAGCATACTTTTTAGGGTGATAGGTAGTAAATGATATATCATACAACTTCTTTATATTCTCTAATAGCATGGTAGCGTCTCCGCGATGGTGATATAGTGGTAAATGGGTGAGAATCTATAATGGAGGTCTAGGGTTCAAAGTCCGGTACCACCCAATTTACCGTGGGTCACGCGATTTACCTCCCTCATGTTGGTCGTTACACCGGTTGGTGAGGGGCACCAAATAGTTACGTTCACTGTTCTTTTTTTTAATAGCATGGTAGCAAGAAGCCCTTGGATACAAACACTCTATGTTTGAGCTCTTGATGCTTAGCCCAATTGTTAAGTCTTTGATAACATTCCTACAATAGTTCAGAAAGATAAGCCAAGGATGATTCGAAAAGCAAACAATATGATAAAGTTGAAAAAAACACTTTAGAACATTATCTAGATACTAACATGTTGTAAAAGTGACAATTTAGAACTATGGTATTATATATATATATTAATATATATATATATATATATATATATCTATATATATATATATAGGGTAGGGATAATTTGAAAACCACTTTTTATTGTGAAAACCCAGCAAACCGCTGTGTAAAACATACGTAACACAACTAAAAAAAGAAAATTTGTAAAACATACGTAAAAACGTACAGTGTTTACGTCAGATATGACTCAGTGTTACGTATGTTTTACAACGTAAAAAAACTTATAAAATATTTTTTTAAAAATATTTCTTCGGCGTTTTTTTGATTTTTTTTATAAAAATGTGCCAAATAATGTTACAAACCTGTAAAAAAATTTCAAAAAAAAATACGTTCATTTTACATGAGTTTTCATGGTTTTCTCACTAAAACAAGGTTTTCATTTTATTAATCCCCTATATATATATATATATATATATATATATATATATAGGGAAAAGATAAAATGAAAACCACATGTCAATGAAAACAACGTTCTTTTTTTGATTTTTTTACAGGTTTGTAACACTATTGGACACATTTTCATAAAAAAAAAATCAAAAAAGCGCCGACAAAATATTTTTAAAAAAAATATTTTATAAACCCACGTAAAACCTACGTAACAAAACGTAAAAAAAATTACGTTTTGTTACGTAGGTATTACGTGGGTTTATAAAATACTTTTTTTAAAAATATTTGGTCGGCGCTTTTTTGATTTTTTTTAATAAAAATGTGTCCAATCGTGTTACAAACATGTAAAAAAATTTCAAAAAGAAAATACATTCTTTTTACGTGATTTTTGCATGGTTTTCGCGGTTTTCTCATTGAGATGTGGTTTTCATTTTAACCATACCCTCCTTTTAGAGAAAACCAAGAAAACTTGGATCTCACCATTGATTTAAATGATCAATGGCATTTTAGTAAATAGTTTTTAAATAAATGCCTTAAATAAATATTAAAAGGGCATTATTGTCAAAAACAACTGAATTAATATTTGTAAAGTCATTATTATAGGTAACTGAAATTAAACTTTCACGTGATTCACAAAATCTCATATTTTATTTAATTCTTCACATGGTGCATCTAAACAAAAGCACCGAACTTAACATGTTGAGAACAAATCATCATTAATGAATAAGAAAAATATGATTCAATAAACATATTTGAGGAAGACATATTCATCGTATAAATAAACTTGCTTACATATGTGTAATCATTCAAGTAAACATGTTTACATGTATATAAAAATATATGATTACGTATATGTAATCATATACTTGGTTTCATATATAACTGATTACATATATGTAAATATATACATGATTACATTTATATACAAGATTACATGTATGTAATCATATACTTGGTTTCATAGATACCTGATTACATATATGTAATCATATACTTGCTTACATTTATGTACCTGATTACATATATGTAATCAATCAAATAAAAATGCATTTCAAATATGTATATAAAAATAATAGAATAATTCAAAAAAACATCTCATATCATCTGATTACATATAAACAAACCTATTAGTTACATATATGTAACAAATAAACTAATGAAAAAATTACACAAAAAAACATACATAATAATACCACAAATCGTATTATACCATAGTCGTGTTCATCAATGCATCTACTGTATGTAAAATGTAGCATGCTAGCAGCCAAAGGTACGACACATAAACCCTTTCTTTGCCCTTATGTGATTACAAATAAGGTTAATATTCACAAATTCTTCATCTTTATCAAGTTTACAAGAAACCTAATTATGGATCCAAGATATTCCTTCATGTTGAAGATTGAATATGTTGACCTTAGGGTACAATTGGCACCTGTGATGATCAATCTAGGTTTAGAATCGTTGATTTGATATGGAAATTCGTTGACAATATAGAGTGGATTGGAGCCAGTAGCGATGGAGGTGACGACAAAAAACGCGGGGGGGGGGGGGAGGGGAAGGGTCGATTAGGGTTGGTGAATCGGAGTTAGGGCAAATTACGGATGGTGAATCGAAGCAAGCATGAAGGTTGCAGAATGGGGAAATCAATGAAGGAGGTCGCCGGAGATGGTGGGAGGGAAATATGTGGTCGATGATTTCGGTGTCCAGATGGTGGCCTGATGATGGAAGTCGCCGGATTTGGTGGGTGGTAAATCAATGGTCGATGATTTCAGTGATAAAAGAAAACAAGGGATTGCAATTATATCATTTCCAAAATTAGTGGGATACAAGTGTACCAAAATGCCCTTTTAATAATTTAAAAAAAAATAGAATTATAAATTATATGATTGGTCAATTTTAGTTTTCTTGGTTTTCTCCAAATGTTAACCATTCCTTATTGCGATAACCGCATTACCCTGGCATTTTTTGCGTTTTTTGCCCGAATCTTTGTTTTTTTTTCATGGTCTTTATTATACATAAATAGGGGGGTTTCTTTTTGTGTTTTTGCTAATTCATCACCGTTTAGAAGTTATTTACAAATGTAAGTAAGTGTAAAATAACTTCTAAACGGTGATGAATTAGCAAAAACACAAAAAAAACCCCTTATTTATGTATAATAAAGACCATGAAAAAAAACAAAGATTCGGGCAAAAAACGCAAAAAATGCCAGGGTAATGCGGTTATCGCAATAAGGAAGGGTTAACAAAGGAACCATCCATATTTATATATATATATAAAACAAAAGGCAATGTGTGACATAGATAGCTGGTAAATTCATTTTTTGTTTAAGGAGCATGCTCAAGTTCGAATCCTTCCGGCTCCTTTTTATGTTATTAATGGTCTACATTCCAATTAGATCCTGTTTAAATATATATACTTATTCTTTACAAACATGTAAATAAGTCAGGCATAGATGGACCTATTAACTTTCTTTTGCAGTCGCAAGTTCAAATCTCAATTGCTCTCCTGGACTTTTTAGGTTTATACTTTTAATCACTTAACTTATTAAAAAAAACTTTATAAAAATAATATTTTTATTCTTTCAGGTTTCGAAAGTTTGTGATGTACTTTGTTCCTAAAATCCTCCCCTTTGTTTTTGGAGTTGACACTCAAAATTTTGTAAGATGTCATTTTAACTCGCTTGAGTTTTCTAAAGTTCTGACTTTTAACCACTTTGTTCCTTAACTTAAAAAACACATATTTTCTTACATGCTTACTTTATGCATGTGTCGGCATAAATTCAAGTTGATATATGTTTGGATGTAAATTTCTTTTGGAAACAAATCGGGTCAAATAACATACAATTTCGTGCTTATTTTATATACGTTTCAGTTGGTCTCAGGGACGAAGCTTTTGAAGGGCCCAACTGTCTTTTTCGGCTCAGAAGATTCAATTTAGTAGTATCTCGTCAGAAAACTTTATAAGTATTGAGTTCGGTCTCATCGGGTTCCTTCTAAATATCCTTCGGCTCTCTCGGAGTTTTTTTCAAGCTCTGTCCGTGGTTGGTCTATATTTCGACGCGAATTGAATTTTGTTCCAAAGTAAGTTGGGTTAAGTCTAACATCTTTTCATTAGACAATATAAATTTGAATTACTATACATTTTGACGCCGCCGTAATGTGCAACGCGTAAAATTTCTAGTATCTTATAATTTAGTAATCTAAACCATACAAATTTAGGAGAGAATTCTAGGTCCTTAATGCACGACCTTCGCAACACCTGCAAAAATTCACCAAGGAATGAAATTTTTTTTCCTGTTGAACTACATGAAATCCACAAAAAGAATTATAAATATATTTTTTTTCTAGTAGCAACTAACTCGTCAACATGAATTAAAATCATTCCATTGTCTGAAATCGCAACTAACTCATCAGGATATCCTGAGTTCCCAACATTGTGGTGCAGCTATACCAACTATATTGAATCCCTGCTACTCCAAGTACTTCTTCATGACATTTTTTTTAAATAAAGGAAAATAAGTAAAAGAAATTAGTTATATAGAGTAGAGAAAAAATAAACTATGTATTGTAATTACCTCTACATCGTGTATTTTTGTAACCACCCCAGATTCAGGAGCAAGGCTTGTTTTTACCCATGTTTTAACCTAGCAGATGAAAATATAAATTAACATGTGTTAATGATATTAAGTATAGAACATTTCACAAAGAACATGGCTTTATGTCAGATCATCAAAATGATATAGTAGATATTTAAAAAGAACAAAGTTTTTAGAGTTTTTTGTTTCCATAAATGATCAATTATACATTGAATACACACATGCTCATAACCATGGTCATGCAGAATCAATGAGTCAGTTTCTTGATTTTTAATGTTTGATATGAAGATTTGGATAAATGAATGCACAAAATCACATTGTATTAGAAAAGAAAACAGATGGAAGATAGGAAAATTTTGAAAAGCAATTCATATCCATGTGAATTTAGTAAATACCATCACCAAATATGCCACAGCCACAAACACCAATGCAACCAATGGAGTTCTTTTTCATATCCTGGAGCATTTTTGCTGCTGAACAGAAGCCAATTCCTGACAAAACATGATCAGTTTAGTACATCGTTTATATCCTCCAATCATAAAGGGTCTACCACTCGGTTAATCCATAAATTTGGTAAAAGTGGAGTCCAAATGTGCAACTGAAACTATAAAAATGGATGCGTTGTAGACAAATGTGCAAAACTAATCCAACGTGTATCCAAATCTATAAAAACCACCAAAATCGTTTATTATAAAAAGGGTATAAATCATTTTTAAAAATAAAACTTTAAGTCCTGTACAAATCAACATACATACATGTACAAATAATATCTGTATGATCATGGTTTTTTGGTTTGCTATGGTTTTTTTTTTGTTTGCTGACCATACATCATTTCAATTTAAGCCATATTCCATTGCAACCAATACAACTTATTAGCAGGGCACCACATTTTAGTTAAAACAATAATGATTAAACTGATTAGTGATTTCAAATGCACAAAAACACTAAATTTAACAAAGACCAAATGCGATGATGATAAAACTTATAAACAATTCAAAACAACAAAAATGGATGTGTTGTAGCAAAATGTGCAAAACTAATTCAATGTGTATCCAAATCTTTAAAAACCTCCAAAATCATGTATTATATAAAGTGTATAAATCATTTTTAAAAATAGAACATGAAGACTTGTATAAATCAACATACATATGTGTACTATTCCAAAAAAATTAGATATCTAAAAACATTTACAAATACACATATACATACACGTCAAATTAGTTTTTAAAATTGGAACTTTGAGTTTTAATATACACACATAAAAGAAAACAAATATACAATAGAGATATAACATGAAAGACAATTGCAGGACTTCAATAATTCTGAAGGCTGTTGCATTTTCCAACTAATTTCCATTTTCAATGGATTAGATAAGATATACAATAGAGATACAGATGTTTTACAAAAAAAGAAAAAAGAGCACTTTAAGTTCTTACTTTTCTTTGTTAGATACTGACGTCTGACGGCTAAATCAAAAGCATGAAACACATACACCAACCTTTATATATACACAAGATTTGTTTTGAGATGGGCCTATATATGTATACACTTTGCCTGGAAAAATGGGCGGGTTGTGTCGGATTGGGTAACGGGTTAGAACGAGTTCGGGTCAGGATATGTGTTAGAACGGGTTTTAAGCAAAATCAGTTCGGGTCTAAATGGATTGTTCTTAAAAAACAACAATTTTGTTTAACTTAAGATGTGTTATAAGTAGACATATAATCCATTTAAATAATTTTTAGTGATTTTTTTATCAAATATATTATTAATCATTTTTAAATATTTGAATCCATTGTATTTACATAGTTTTTTTGTTACCCATATTGACCTCCATTGTGTTTAAGTGCTACCCATCTCAACCCATTCAATATTATGTTGTTACCCATTTCAACCCATTATACTACAATTGTTTACCCAAACCAACCAATTTCTTTTGATATGGGTAAAAATTGCCACCTCTAGTATACACCATGTGCAAATTATGTTTATCTCTAATTGTAACTTTTTAGTTTGTTTTTTTATACATTTTTTGCTTAAAATATGTCTTTTGAATTCATATGATTTTTATAATAGCAACATAGGTCCAAAAACCATGATTTTTATACAATTTTTGCATTTTTATAGTTATTTTAGAACAAATAATTCAAATAAGTAGAAAAACAATTAGATTAATAAACTGGACAATTAACTCATTAGAACTTGTAACACCCAAAATCCGTACACGCATACGCATGTCAAAAGTGGTTCCCAGTTAAGTTTTAATTCAAAACTTTATCAAATATTTATGCGGAAGCGTCAAAAACTTTTTTTATATGTAATATGTACTTAATTAGTTACTAATTACATTCAAAAATCATCATACAATAGTTTGTATGAAAACCCAACAACCAAAATTTACCAAAACGTTTGAACATTCAACTTACGCGCCCCATCATGAGCTTTAACGCATCATCTATTTCCGTTCTGCAAACACCACATATAATTTCACCATTAGTTCATGAGAACTAAGTAAGATTATCCAAAAATAAGTTATGGTTCGAAACAGAGGGTTTCTAGGCCTTAAAACGCGTTTAAAACGTCAAAAACGAACAAATTTAGATTACCCGCGCCGTAGGCTACAGCCTTGCCGTAGCCTACAGCCCAGTGGGACAGAACCTTGCTGCCGTAGCCTCAAGCCAGCCCGTAGCCTACAGCCTTGGGTGCAGGTTTTCTTCCATTTTGTGCGTTTTGACCCTTTTTAACCGCTTTCGATCATTCCAAACCGCCCAAAACTAAATCCCAAGTTTCCAATACATATTATATGGAGTATCAACTCCTCAATTTCAAATCACTACATATCCAAACATAATTGGATACCAATTAATTCAATTTGTGAATCAATTCATTCAAACGGGTCAAATTTTCAAAATCAAGCAATTAACGCTATGACCCTTCCAAAACTCCATTAAATCGTCCATGTCACACCCCGAGCCGGCGGGGTTGGATCGGAGTCCCCGTCGGGCGGAAGGTTCCCGGGGCGTGATATCGTGGGTGATAATCAAGATGATCAGATTGTTTACATAGCATCAATGTTTAAGAATAACTAAAGCACAATCAATGATAACTAGGATTACAAAGTTAAATTACATTATCAATGTTCTGCAATTTAACTAAGTAAACGTATCAAAAGAATAACATGGTTGTATCTTGTATATGTACAAGATATCAAAATTATTATGTATCATCAACAAAATATGTGCTTCTCAAAAGTCTACTAGGTCCTCTATCTGGGCCGCCTAGTATGCAAATCCAAAAGCCTTAGCTTATACATGTTCATCATCTGAGAATGCATGTAAGAAAACAAGGTCAACACAATGGTTGGTGAGTTCATAAAGTTTATAAGTTTAAAATAGTTTCACAAACCTCCTTCGGTAAAGCCTTAACCCCATTAACTCCACATGTAATATCCAAATCGGTATGCTTATATATAGGGCATACCCCTGAGTCGAGCCTCCAACCCGCCCAGACGCCATCCCACCACATACTAATCCGGATATGACACTGTTGTTAATAATAATTAAGCATTTTACCTACCAATCAACCCATTCCTCATCAAGCTTTTGTTTTCTGTTTCAAAATTTACAAGTCTATATTGTTTACAAGTGTTAGTTTCAATGTATGTTTATCAAGCATCAAGTTTCACACGCACATAGTTTAGCTGTCCCTAATCCCATACGTGAGTACAAGCTCTGCACTAGCAGTAGTTTAGCAATTACATAGCTCACCGATTAGTTAAGCTTAGTATAGCAATTACGTGTCTCCTATATAAGATAAAAGCTCTGGTTTACCAGTAGTTTAGCAATTACATATCTCATATATAGACACAAGCCATGCATACACAAGTAATTCCAGCAATTACATATCTCATATAAGCAGACAAAAGCTCTGGATTACCAGTAGTTTAGCCATTACATGTCTCTTATATAGATAATAGCTTAGCATCGCAATGTTTATGTTTAGCAATTACATACCTCATATAAGCAGACAAAAGCTCTGGATTACCAGTAGTTTGGCCATTACATGTCTCTTATATAGGTAATAGCTTAGTCTCGTTACGTTTATGTTTCACATATATCTCAATCCATAGGTACAAGCTCTGGATTACCAGTAGTTTAGCCATTACGTAGCCTATGATTAGATATATGTACCATGTTTCATGCGCAAGTAGTAGTTTCAAGCATACAATTCAAGTGATCATACAATGTTTCATCATGAATCCCATATGTTTGCATCAAGTCTCAAGTTCATAGTATCAAGTTTCTCAAGTATAAGTAATCAAGTCTCATGTTAAAAGTATAAAGCCTCACAAGTCTAAGCAATAAAGTCTCATGTTTGAAGTATAAAGTCTCACAAGTCTAGGCATTTCAAGTCTCACGAAACACCAACAATGTTTAAAGTATAAAGTTTCATGAATATAAGTATCATGTTTCATGCATATGTATCAAGTCTAAGGCTTTTCAATGATTACTAAGTTCCACCAATAAGTTTCAACATAAGTATAAAGTTTATGTCTAAAGCATTAAATAACATTTCAATATTTTTGAGAAAATGTTTAACATGCTTCTCAGTCCCGAAGTAAAAACAAATTAGTTTGAAAAGGGACAAATGAACTCACCTTGTGTCCTTAGTAGTTGACTATGTAAGACAAGAATACGCACGCTCTTTGTTTGCACTTGTTGTGAAGTTCAAGCTCCTGTATTGATTTCATAATGTTGTAGTTTGTAAATATAAGTTTGTAAGGATTTATTGTGCGTGTAAGTGTTAGTCCTAAAGTTGACTAACTCTTACGAGTCTTGTTTGTTATCCGGCCCAATTTGTCGTATTTCAGTAATTAACATTGAATTCCATTTTATGGTTTACAATTTCCCTACTTAGAGTTTAGTTCAAAATCAAAACCTTTAATTCTAACTCTAAGCATTTTCATGTCTTTTCATAAACGTTTTCTTATCACTTTCACAACCACCAAAGAGTAATCTAATATTTGGTTTCCTCAATTGTTGTTAATTGTTGGGCCGGATAGCCCATTGAATCCCCTTATGTATAAGTGGTCCTATCGTGTGTATGTGTATGGGCCAACTAAGTGCAATGGACCCGAATCCATTACTAGTGGACCGGTTGGATAATCGCATGACTAGTTACATGGATTTAATTCAATTAAGAGGGTTGGGTCATGGTGGACCGAATACTTAGTTTCTTGGGTCGAATAAAGAGTATTGGGCCGTAAGTTTATGTCGGATCAATCACAATTGGGTTTAGTAGGTATGCATATGTGGGCCGGCTAGGTGTATTTAAACCATGTAGTCAAGGCTCAATTGCATCAAGATGCCAAACAACTTGCTGGTCGGTTACAATAGCAGCGAACCTCTTTGGGTAGGGTTCGGCTACAGGTTGGCGAATGGTTCGGTTGTGGTATGTTGAAGGGTTCGGCCATGCAGCACGTTCGGCTGTATGGTTCGCTAATGACTCGTGGTGTAACAATGGTTCGCCACCTTAACATGGTTCGCCAACAAGGTACAAGGTTCGGGATGGCCTGAAGGTTCGACAAGGTTCGCCAGAGCACCAAGGTTCGTCGTCCTATAGTTCGTGAACAATATGCAGGGTTCGCCTGGTGGTGTAGGGTTCGTCAAGATGAGGTTCGCAGCTAGGGCTCGTGCATGAAGGTTCGGCTAATCTAGGCAGGTTCGCTGAGCATGGGTAAGGTTCGTACATCGGGTTGGGACCCCAAAGGTTCGGCCAAGCCATGATGAGGTTCGTTGAGCTGAAGACATCCTTGCAGGTTCAGCTACATCCCTTGATAGGGTTCGGCCGTGGCTTGTTGTTCCCGAACCCTGTGCTTCATCCTCGTCCCCAATTCATGAACTGATTACAACGTTATTCCTACAGTGTTGTGAAGCAAATATCGATCTAATAAAGGTGTAAGGCATGCGTGGTTTAGAGTTTTACACGGGTGGGGGTTTGGGTCGAGTAAATAATGAAGAAAACCCTAATTTCCGTGATGTTCTCTTAGATATACCTCAAAATCGGCTGGACCAAAGCTCAGATGAGTTGTACTTTCTTGTAGAGGGCTTCAAGATGGTCGTTTAGGCGCAAGAATCACGTGATTTCGTCAAGAATTGAGGGAGATCTCGTGGTTTGAAGTTGGGATCTTGAATGAAGATGGTGGTGACGGGTTTGAGAGAATTTGAGGAGAAAAGATAATGAAAAATGAATTAAATGCTATCACTAAAGGTTTATAGACCCCGAGGGTATTCGGGTTCGTTTCGGTTGCTCGGTTCGTAGTTTCGTCGCGTATCCGGATCGTTACGCGTATTTTTCGTTAGTTAAATAAAAAGAATTATTTTTAACAATTCGGATGTTATTAAATTTCTAGAAATTATTTTAAATTTCGTTTAGTTAATTTATTTGTCGAAATCTAGTATTTTACGCGTTTTCGTGAATTTATTCGCGATTTAATAAAATAGTTTCGTTCATTTTTATTTATGATGAGTTTCAAAATTGTAAAACAGGAAATATTTTATTTCCTTAAGTTTATGATCGATCGTATCGTTATTCGTTACGTCAGATCGCGTCGCCATCGCGCGTATTCGTTCGAATCGTCATTCGAACGAACACGTCGATGGTTTGGCTTTCTGATTCTTGTTTTCTACTGTTAAGTCATTATTTCAGAACGTTAAACTATCAGAATCATTCGTACAGATCGTCACCTATACGAATAACACGTCGGTTTAGCATTCTGAAACGACAACCGTTACGATTTTGTTTTGTTTATCCTCACATACGTTTACACCAAATAATATCACATCAAGTATTTATGTTTCAACACTGTTTTGTCTGACATGTTATCTGACTGTTAAATCCTAAGATTTCAGTCAGATTCAGACAATCGTTTAATAGTTTCATGTTAAATCCAAATGCATCAATAGTATAAACATAGTTTCACATAATGTGTACCTGAGTTACTGTACATGTTTACTGTTTCGATCCCTGTTCCGGCACACGTCCGGCACTGGTGTTACAGTCCACATACATATTATATGTATTATTATCATGTTTGAATCATGTTATAATGAATTCAAACAAACAAATGCACACCAAACATAGTTTATGCATTATTTTTCCCAAACGGGTCAAAATCACCAAAAGTGATTTAACTCCTAAATTTTCCTTTCATATCAACTCGTTTGGTTATTCAATCGATAACCAAACATATTTCATCAATAATTACTATAATGTTCACCCCTAAGGTACCTCCATTATAGATTACAAATCAACTCTATCAATTAATCAAATTTCAACCAATTCAAATCACTTAAACCACACTCAAGTGGCAAATTGATATTCAACATAGTTATGATGTTCTCACCCAAGTACTTCCATCATAACTTACCAAATTTACTTCCACATTCAAGTGGTGAAGTAATCAACAGTTTCTACTCATACTATGATGTTCACACTGTAGTCCTTCCGTCATATATTTTATATCAACCAACAATTCATAGGTTTATAAACATTTATAAACCATGATTCTATGATATTCATCCTCCGATACTTTTATCATAGATTTACCAACCAATTGACATTCAATTCAATTACACAAGTCATAATTCAAACATTATGATCTTTATGCAGTTTGAATAAATAAAGTCAAACCTAACAATCAAACCAATTTCAATTATGAACTAAGCAATTCATAATTAATCCAATTCAAATATGAATTCAACAATTCATAACCAATTCCATTCAAATATGGATTCAACAATTCATAGTCCATTCAACTCAATTAATGGACTACACATAATCACAATCCCATATTTTGATATACATACATAGTTTGACCAAATAAGCCAAACCACACAATCAAACTCTATTTCTTTATAAATTTAACAATTCATAACCAATTTAGTTCAATTGTGAGACTATATCATCAATTAACACTCAATGTCATTGCAATCAATTTCAACTCAAACATAAAATTCGATATGCACAGTTTGACTAAATAAGTCAAACCGCACAATCAACAAAACAACACCTATGAACCAAACCATTCATAGACAAACCAATTCAATTAGTAGACTATTAATACATCACAAATATGGTGTTTAGCAAGTTAGATAACTTACCTTAGCACTAGGATTAGAGATTAGCAAATTGTGTTTTGCCTTCTTTTTATCTTTCCTTAGCACTTCCAATACCACCACCTATTTCACAACAAATTTCAACTTTTCTTAACTAACATTCTAGTTAAGATTGACATAGGCTAATCAACTCAAACAATTTGCTATCAAATACTCTAGGCTACAATTATAACCTCCCAAATCTCATTTCATGATTCAATTCACCAAATTTGACCAAAAGTCAACTATTGGCATTTCAACAAACAACTTATGTGCAAGATTTCTCCTACACATTTTCTTGAACGTTTTAAATTATCCAAATCTCATTTTATACTCAATATCTATAAAACTATAAGTTTAATAGATTTTGTTGAGTTTTGACAACACTCTTACATAATAATATCAACATAAAATCATTTTTCAACTCAATTCCTCAAGCTCATATGTGAACTCAAACACACATAATTTACCCAACTCCCATATCATCATCTATTGATTCTATATACAAGAATCTATGTTTGGGTGTTTAAAACATGTTTAAAGAACCAAAACTAACAATCTTTTGCTAGTGATAACACCCAATTCATGATTTGATGAAAACCCATCTATGGTTTCATCTTCCTCTCGAAAATTTCAACCAAAACAACAAACTAACACTTACCTCTTGTTAACAACCACATTAGGTGTTGATTTCTAGCTTCAATTGCTAAGTTACAACTCCAACAAGCTTCCAATTTGATCAAATAATGGAAAAGTAGGGTTTTCCCCTTTTTCTCCTCTTCTTGAACGTCCAAAACACACACACACACACACACTAGATAAAATATCTAGTTGTTTGACTCAAGTCAAACATTTATCCCTATATTCAAGTTTGAGGTTTTGGCAACTTTAGCCCCTCAAGCTTTTAAACTAGTTAACTCACTTAACCAACCTAATCAAGTTAGTTATTAGTTAACCCTAATACCCCAAATGTTATTATATTATTATCTCAACATAATTTTTATAAACATAATAACATTTATTTATTAACAGTCGTGACTGTTAAAACCGGTTGTTACAGAACTGCATACACTTAAAAAAAATAATGTGCTCTTCACTTGATCCAATATTTAAAAACCTTAAAATTCATATTTTGGAACATGGACACAAAGACAAACCAAGAAAACCCTATGCTTTAAGAAGCATGCCACTGGTGGCTTCATTGTTCTATTCATGTGTGACTTGCCAAAGACCATTTGGTTATACAACTCAACATGAACTTCTTAAAGGATAATTTGACATTAAGAGGAACCGTAACTATCTCAGCCAGATGCCAAAGAATTGGAGCAAATTATGGTTATCAAAAAAAATATAAATTCTATATAACATGTTCAAGATTAAATTGCAGTAGTCGTACAACAAACTTACCAATTTGATTTCCCTGCTTAGGGCTGTATGGAAGTTAACCGTTTCTCCTCCACCCATAACAACTTATGGGTCATATTTGCAAGCTCTAGTTCAATCATGGCAATAAGTATCCTGAAATTACAAAAACTAAATAAATAAATAAAGGGCCATTTTATTTAGACACCCCACTTTTATATTTTAACACCCCTGCGGGCCAAGACGGGCCGTACTGGCCAGTACGGCCCGTATTGAGTACAGACAAACATTCTAGGGAATTCCTTGGAATCAGTGAAACATTTTGTGGGACGGGCCGTACTGGCCAGTACGGCTCGTCTTGGCCCAAGCTTATTTTTCCAAGCCATTTTGGGTGTCAACCAGTTTTGCTTAACTCAAGACCCCGTACTGACCAGTACGGGCCGTCTTGAATTAATTTATTTTCCGGAGCGACTGCGAGTGAGTCGGAGAGAAGAGATCGATTGAGCACTTTAGGGATTTGAACTGAGTTCCTTGACCGGAGCGACATTCACAGGCAATTTGAGATGGATGGATTTAAATTTTGAAAATGGAGCGTCATTTCTCTTTCACTCCATCTCTTTTCTAATTTGATATTCTATAAAATGAAAGCAATGTTGAAACCTTCCATTTTAGTTTTGTAGAACCCGACCCATCTATCCAAGATCCATGGATCTATCATCTAATTATTTCATACACATAACACTTGTACATCATGCTTTATTCATTGTACAACTCTTAAACTCTTAAAATTTATGGGTCAACCCATTCAATATGTATTATAAAGCAGTAAAGATATATACAAATAATTCTATGAAAAACTATTTATACATGCCAAAAAATGTAAAAAACCATATATTCCTATAGAAAGATGCATACATACAAAAATTATATATAAATACATATGTACATATATACACATACAAAACAATATATACATGCAAATTTATTAATAAGTACATATAGGATCCATAGGAAACAAATTATAAAATCTTAACTTAAAAAAACCAAATAAAAGCTTAAAAATTACTTGAAAACTTGTAACATTCACATGAAAAATTTTGCAAAGTTGATGAAGATTTGGATTAAAAAACATGAAAATAACCGAAGGTAGATATAAGAGGCTACGAAGTGGAAAGACATGTCGTCAAAATAAACTCCTTCCCTTTTTCTCATTGCAAATCACGACATCAACACACGCATGTGTGTTGTTGATCTGTAATTGATTTCCATTATTTTTTGTTAACTTACACAAAATATATATATGTGTGTGTCTGTCTGTCTGTCTCTGTGTGTGTATGTATCCCTTTCTAGTTTCAATCATTTGACTTGAATGGACTAACTTAGTTCACTTTCACTAATTTGAAAGCTACAATTTATCATGCTTAAACCTAGAATGTCCGCATCTTATCATACATAAATACATATGAACATTGGGTCGTTGCATTCAGGTTCAAGATTTTGAATTACAAGTGCTAGATGCATGAACTCTAGGCCTGTAAACGAACCGAACAGTTCATGAACTGTTCGTGAACTGTTCGGTAAGCAGTTCGTTTAATTAAATGAACGAACATGAAAACACGTTGTGTTCGTTTATTTATGTTCATGAACAGTTCGGTTATGTTTGTTTATTTACGTTCATTTATTTGTGTTCGTTAATGTTCGCTTATGTTCGTTAACTATGTAACGTTAGTTTTTGTTCGGTTAACTGACTAATTTACGAATGATATGTATTTACATTTAAGAGACTTGTCGTTTGTGTTCGTTTATACTTGTTCAACTGTGTTCGTTTATGTTTGTTCAATAGTGTTCATGTTCGTTTATGATTGTTCAATGGTATAAAAAAATGTCCATTTATGTTTGTTTGTTTATTTTAGTTCGTTTGTGTTCGTTTATGTTCATAAACAGTTAATTTAATTTATTAATGAACGAACACAAACGAACACGAACATATTCATTTTCTTAATAAACGTACACGAACACAAAATTCATGTTCGTTAAGGTGTTTGTGTTCGTGTTCGGTTAAGTTTAAATGAACGAACACGAACATGGCTGTGTTCGTGTTCGTTCGGTTCGTTTACAGGCCTAATGAACTCAACTTGAAAATGAAAATGTTACAGGTTTAAACTCAAACAAAAATATAACTTATAATTAATTTGAAGTTGTTTAAAGCTATGTTATTGAGTTTTTTTTAAGAGAGAATAGAAGAAAAAAGAAAGAAAAAAGATTGAAAGAAAATTCAAAAATTAAAAAGTTTCGTTTCATTTCCTTCCAAATCGAAATAAAAAGAAAACTAAATAATTTTGCCTATGTTTTCCTTTATTTTCTTTCTTAAATAAACTTGAAACCTTTAACATGTTTTATATTCTTTTATTTTCTTTCATGAAATTAAACTCGTCAACCCAAATATGTTTTTTTCCCCCTTATGTTTTATATCTTTCTCTCTTAAGTAAATTCGTGAGAGGTAAACAATTATTGTATTTTTGGTTGAAATTAGTAACAATATATTAGTTATTGTATTATGAGTTAAAATGAGTAATATTATTCAAATAAAATATTTGTTGAAATGACAATTACTGATTTTTCTTTTAAAATGACTTATTTAAACCAAAATTAATTTTGCTTATAAGTCATCACTACTCGTGCTCATCCTTAACCCACACCCTTCTATCCCATTATCGAACCCAGCCCAACATTTCCATTTACCTGGCACAGTGAAGAACTGAAGATACTGTACAAGCAAGAATAATATTATTGTTTAAAAAAATAAAAAGTAAGTTTTCCAGGAATCTTTTGCGTGCTTTCGGCATCATCCAGTCGGAATCCACTCTGAGAATTGGCGTGCCCAGGACGAGCCGAAAAAAAATGCCCTCTAGCGAATTCAAATATTAAAGTAGAGGTGTTCAAAAAATAAAATAAAAAAAACCGTTTAAAACCGAAACGTATTCGAAACTGAATAAATAGAACCGAATTCTGAATTCGGATTTTGTTTTGGTTCTAGCTGTATCCAAATTCCGGATTGAATTTTCGGTTCGGTACTTAACCATATCCGAATTTTGGTTTTTTAATTCCAATTTTTCTTACAAATTTAGTTTGTTTGGTAAACCGATTAAATCGAAACGTATTCATAACTAAAAAAATTGAACCGAATTCTGGATTCGGTTTTCGTTTTGGTTCTAGCTGTATCCAAATTCCGAATTCGGTTTTCGATTTGTACCTAACCATATCCGAATTTCGGTTTTTAATTCCAATTTTTTTTATAAATTTAGTTTGTTTTGTGCCCTCCTATAAAATGGGTCCGGGACGGTGGTCGGGTTTGCCCCTTCCCTAGGCCGCCCATGCTAAAGCCGAATCGGTTTCGAAAAACAAAGGTACGATTCTCATTTTCACGGTGATCTGATCGAGTTAATTTGTCATTTGCCTAAGTTATATGATATTTTGATCGTTTCTTTAATTAATTTTCATGTTTTCCAGTTCTAGGGTTTTATTTAGTGTATGATTGTTTTGTTTTAAAGATGATGTTTGTATGATTCTCGTCGATTTTATGCACTTATGTCTAGTGCTTGTATATTTGCATCATTTAACCTGGCTGCGTGCACAGTACTTTTCCATGGCTACTTGAAGTGATACTTTTAGTTGCAGATTAGTTGCCGTGGTGTTATGTAGTTTACATGTTAAATTTTAGGGTTTTTGACTTTTCGATCTTCTATATGTGAAATAACAAGAACAATAAGTGACAATATCTTTCAATCATGTACGCATGTATCATATCATCCTACGTAACATGATTTTGAAGAATAATAAGCGACAATATCTTTTAGTCACGTAAAGGTTAGTGGTATATGAGGAAACTATGTAAACTAAAAAAATGTAGTCACAGAAAAAGTCATACCCACTAATCTACTTCTTTACATGGGGTATATTTATTGGACACGGCTTAATTTAATTTATCGTGATATGCCATGATTTACTACAAACCAACAAACACTAAGAGCTGTTTGGCTGGATCTGAATCATTAAGTGCTGAATTATTAAAATGTCTGAATGATTAAGAGGATCTGAACCATTAAGTGTTGAACCGATTAAGACTGTTTGGTTGCACATCTGAATGAAAATAAAAAAAATTGTTGAAAAACCCTAGCCACTCAGTATCGCCCATCGTTCGAGGTCATCGCCGCCCATCTCAACTCCAGCCGGTTGCCGCCCGTCACCGCTCGTTTCAACCCCAACCCCAGCCCCCCGTCGTAGCCCCTTCGAGAGAATCGCTGCCTGTAGCAACCCCATCGTTCGAGGTTCGATTCGGCGGGAGAATGGTGGAGAACGGCGGTGGAGAAAGATGGAGAATGACGGAGAACGTCGGAAGCAGCAGTGCGGCGGGTGTGCGGTGCGATGGGTGTGCCGATTGGAACCCATTCTGGCGGTGGTGGCGGCCATTCAGACGTTCCCAACCTCCTCTCTTTCTCATTCAGACTCCATCTCAAGTCTGAATCATTCAGACCTTGGTTCAGACATTGAAACCCATTCAAATGTGTGTTTCTCACTAAACAAACGGTCTGAATCTGAACTATTCAGATTTAGACCCATTCAGATCCAAACAAACAGCCACTAAAATTTATACTCAGATAATGATCATTTTTTGCAAGAGCAGGTCTCTAATCATGATCTTTTCTTTAATCTTACTTCACTCTGAAAAATTAGCCAACTCGTATGTAGTTAGCCCCTGTCGACTCTTCCTTTGTTTGCTGGTTGGGCTAGTTCGATGGCACTTTGCATTTAAGTGACCATCTCTAATGCTAAGTAGGTTAAGGAAAGTTGCTTTTATCTTCTTAAAAATGTGATTGTAAATATTTTTTTTCCCAACAATTTATTAATCTACCTATTATAATAAATAAATGTTTTTATAAACATATGTCATGTTTCTAACGCATCTCAAAATTGGTTTCTCGTATTTCTCTTCTAATAAATATTTCGCCAATTTGAGCGATTTACCTCTCTTAAGTTGGCTGTAAGACCGGTCAGTGAATGACGTCTAATGATGATGTTCACAATTTTTTTCTATTAAATTTTTATACAACATTTTTCTTGTTAATTTTATTTTTTTTCTTTTCTTCTGTTAAATTTTTATATTTTTTATTCAATTTGTTAATTAATATGATTACATTATAAGTCCTATAATATATATATATATATATATATATATATATATATTTAAAACATCTTTAAGAAATATATGATATAAATTTTAAAATTTATATATTTAACACGTATAATACATATGTTTTTAACATTATATATATATATATATATGTTAAACACTAAAAGAAGTTTTTTTATATTAAAAAAGTAAGAAAATATCTTAACCTTTCAATTTTAAATTAATTATTTAGATTAAAATTTTGATATAATAAGCGTGCAAGGTATTATTGTAAAAAACTTTTTTTTTTTACTTTTTTAGAAATACACCTATTTTTTTCACAACCTTTACATACAATAATATTTTTAAAAATAATTACACAATATAATCGAGTTTTTCCTCCTAATTTGAGTATAGGTTAATACACATACAACATGCATGCATGTATGTATGCATGCATACATACAAACATAAATCTTTAAAAATACAATACATTTATGTGTTGTACTGTATTTTTATATTTTTATGTACTAACTTTTTATGATGCATTCTTTTGTTTCAATCAAGTCACTTAAACTTTTTTTGTTCCAATTAAGTCATTTAAGTTATTTTGGTGTTCTAATTATATATTTTTAACCTGAATAGTAGGTAATACATGTTAATATAATTTTGAGTGAATAATTGTTTTTAAAAAAATGACTGATTTGATTAACTAATTATTAATTATTAAATTTTTTATTCTTTGTTAGATATTATTTAAAATAATAATTATTGATTCAACTCAGTCATTTTTTTAAAATAATTATTCACACAAACTTAGATTAATATGTATTACCTACTATACAAACTTGATTGGAATAAAATAAAAAGTTTGTCTCATTTTATGAAGTTTTCCCTTTATAAAACAACCAAAAATAATATTATCATTTTTAAAATCATTTTAAAGTTGTAGGTGGTGGTGGGTGAGAGACTCACGGTTAAGATTTAATTTTAGTTAAATTATATATATTTAGTTAGTAAACACATTAGTTTTAATTAGGGCTGTAAACGAACCGAACGAACACGAATGAGCCATTTTTCGTGTTCGTTCGTTTAACTTTTAACTTGTTCACGAACGCTTACCGAACAAAAATTCTTGTTCGTGTTCGTTCATTAAGGAATTTAGCTTGTTCACGAACGGTTCACGAACGCTAACGAATACATATTATTTAAACAAGAAAAATCAACATTTTTAATCTCAAGCAATGGAGATAATCATTTATAAATATATAAATTAAGATATTATAGTATTAAACTAAAATTAACTTAAGCATTATGGTATTAAACTAAAAATTAAAAATAGTAACACATTTAATGAATAAATATCATAAATGAATTTAACCGAACATAGACGAACGTAGACGAACATAAACGAATATGTTACCGAACGTTCACGAACACAAATGAACGAACACGACCTCTGTTCATGTTCGTTCTTTAACTAAACAAACGTAATTTCTTGTTCTATTCGTTCGTTTAATAAACGAACGACATAAACGAATTTTCCGCCGAACGGTTCACGAACTGTTCGCTGAACGATCGGTTTGTTTACAGCCCTAGTTTTAATAAGCTCAGAATAGAAAATATAAAAATGGGAATATATATATATATATGTATGTATGATTGGGATCAAATAATAACCCGCTCTTAAAGTAATAACTCAGATAACTTTGCCAAAATGAAGCCAAATCTTGGATTTTTTTTAACATCATTGTAACACATTTAGGACACCATGTTCTTTTATGAATTTGCGAAAATTCATCACCGTGTGAGAGTTTACATCGTTGTAAGTTTTGGGCCTAAAACAGTTACAGTGCTGTAAATCAAAAACTTACAACGATGATATCTCTTAAATGGTGATGAATTTTCACAAACTCATAAAAGAACATAGTGTTATAAATGTGTTGCAATGATGTTAAAAAAAAATCCAAGATTTGGCTTCATCTTGCCAAAGTTATATGGGTTATTGCTTTAAGAGTGAGTTATTATTTGAACACTTCTCTCTCTCTCTTTATATATATATATATATATATATATATATATATATATATAGGGAGAGGATAAAATGTTAACACATGTTTATTACGTTAACCGAATAACTACATCTTATTACTTTGAGGCTCATATTAAAGTAAATTTAAAGATGTAGGTTTTTTCTTTTATTTAATTAATGTAGGGTTCACTTACATTAATAAAAAAAATAAGATTAACATACACCTTTAAATTTACTTTAATGTGTGACCAAAGTAATAATATGTAGTTATCGCAATAAGGAATGGTTAACGTTTGAACCATCCCTATATATATATATACACGTCGTTAAGAAGAGAGATGAATGCAAGTCAAGTCATCCAAAATTCCAAATTGTCCATAAACCGCTGATGAATTTGCTAAAAATTTGTTTCCACGTTTGTAAATCACAACAAATCAATGGCGTCTCAGATATTTTTGAAGTTGTTGACCTGCAATAAATGCAATATACAAACCAAAGTCAACTCAACGATCGTTGTCACCACTTTCTGGTCAGTGCCACCACTGTGATTTACTATTTTCTATTTTTATCCTTTGGTTTATTGCCACTGTGTCTAAATTTGAATTAGTTTTTGGATATGAATTTTTAGAAAATCAGTTTGGTTATGAATGTAGGGATTTTGAACTACAATTTAATTTTATGTTCCTCGTAAATTTCTCTTTTAACTTCAATTCATCTAGAAGAAAAATCCGCATTTACACTCATAATTGGTATTACAAGTAACATAACTTCTATGAAAACATGTTATCTACTTCAAGATTAGGAATATTTTATAATGATTCAATATACATTTTAAGCGAGGCTTTTACATCTTTATGCCATCAGGCATCATCAATGGAATGCTATAGAGATAAAATTATGATTATAAACACAAGTCTTCAAGCATTTATGACGAGTAGTTATTAGGATGGGACTTTACGGGTAGATTTAATCTTTTGTGGGTCACTGTTCATTTAATTTGAATTATTAATTCAAATTGAATTATTGAAGCTAAGCTTCTTAAGACTTATGTCTGAACTTGCACAAGTTAGAGGCTGCAAACATGTCAATGAGAGCTTTTTCACAAAATTTGTTCTTGTCTAGTGTTTTGTTCTCACTTTTATCAAATTCTGTTGCAGTAGATACCATAGCTATAGGCCAAGCACTCAGAGACAATGATACGATTGTTTCAGCTGGAGAAACATATGAGCTGGGCTTCTTTACCCCTGGTAACTCGAAGAATCGATACTTGGGGATATGGTTTAAGAAAATATATCCCCAGACAGTTGTATGGGTTGCTAACAGAGAAATTCCAATCACCAACACCGCGGGTGTGCTTAGAGTCAATAGCATTGGAAAGCTACTGCTTCTCAGTGGCGACAATACCATGATTTGGTCTTCCAATTCATCAGTATTTGTCCGTAATGATAACTTTGTAGCAAAGCTTCTTGATTCTGGGAACCTTGTTGTGTGTGATAATAGTTGCACTGATCAAGATTTTCTTTGGCAAAGTTTTGATTACCCAACTGACACTTTGCTAGCTGGAATGAAGTTTGGGAAGGATTTGGTAACAGGCCTAGTCAGGAACTTGACATCTTGGAAAAGTATGGATGATCCTTCTCCAGGTTTGTATGTAAGTTGGATGGATACTAATGGATATCCGCAAGCGTTCCAAAAGCGAGGTTCGGTTTTACAATTGAGGTTTGGACCATGGACTGGTGTTAGGTTTAGTGGTTTTCCTAGTAAGCCAAATCCCATATACACATATGATTTTATCTACAATGAAAAGGAGGTATATTGTATATTTAATCTTATTAATAACTCAATTATGTCAAGGGTGTATCTAAGTCCAGAAGGCAACGAAATGCGGTTGAACTGGGTTGATCCCACCCAAGGTTGGATGCCATATTTGGTCACAACAGTAGATATGTGTTCCAATTATGGACTGTGTGGGGCATATGGAATATGTAACATTAACAGTTCCCCTGCATGCATATGTATGGAAGGGTTTGAACCAAGATATCCGGTACAATGGAATGCAGGAAATTGGACAGGTGGTTGTAAACGTGAAAAACCATTAAAATGTGGGAATGAGGATGGTTTTCGAAAACTTTCAGGTGTAAAATTGCCAGACACTAGAAATTCATGGTATAATCTGAGCATGAACCTTAGAGAATGTGAACAGGCATGCAAGAGGAACTGTTCATGTACAGCTTTTGGAAATATGGATATTAGAGAAGGTGGGCGTGGATGTTTGCTGTGGCTTGATGATCTCATGGATGTTAGAGAGTATAATGAAAATCAAGAACTTTACATAAGAATAAATGCATCCAAATTATCAGGTATGCAAAAGATTTATTTCTCTTTCATGTAAACATGTTTTATTTCTTAGTATAATTTATAAAAACATCAAACATAGTTGTTTATCTTTTATTACCATCATATACAGGTATCCGGTAACAAATATTGAATGGTTTATATGCTTTTCAGTTATGAAATCTCGCTTTAACAGGAAAGTAATTGAAGTGGTGGTTGCATCTATGGTTGGTTTGGTTCTGGTGGGCCTAGCTATGGGAGTGTATGCTTGGAAGAAGAAACTGTCACCTACTCAAAGAGAAGGTACTGCAATAATGCAATATTTTTGTGTGTGTGGTGTGTTTTATATCATCTAAATCACGCCTACAATGTGCAATGAAGTATGCACATGTAATTTGTAATTTGAAGTATTCAGATGTATCACTTTGTAGGTAATCTGGTGAAAGTCCTTTCTGAGGATTATACTGGAGGGGGGCAGAAAAAAGATTTAGATTTGCCATTTTTCAGTTTTTCTGAATTATCTAAATTAACTGATAACTTCTCAGTCAACAACAAGCTTGGAGAAGGCGGCTTTGGTACAGTTTACAAGGTAAAATATGTTCAAAGACAAACAAAAATTTTTCCTTGGAGATAATTAGAAGGAATATCATACACTAATGATTATGTTTCTAATCTTAAGGGTGTAATGGAAGATGGGCGAGAAATAGCTGTGAAGCGGCTATCAGAAACTTCTACACAAGGACATGATGAGTTTATGAACGAGGTAAGGTGTATTCACAGGCTTCAACATCGTAATCTCGTGAAGCTTCTTGGATTTTGTGCCCAAAAAAGTGAAAACATGGTGATTTATGAATACTTGCCCAACCGAAGCCTAGATACATTTTTGTTTGGTAAGAATCTCTTTGAATGATTTCCTCCTTTCATTCCAGTTTTAAACAAATTCTATTTGCAGATGTCTTGCGTTACTGGAAACTTTCTTTCTTTACTTGAATTTGCAGCTATATATATCTATTTGCTCAAATTCGTCCTATCAAGGCAAACATTTGTGTCAAAAATTATGAATTTTTGCAATAAGGGTTTAACTACTTTTATAATACATTAACATAATTAAGTTTGACAACTGAGTAGGATTTTACTAGATACGTTTTTTGTTAATTAAGTTCTTAGTTAATTATGTGCAGATGAGACCAAAAGTTCAATGCTTGACTGGATTAAGCGATTCCACATCATCAATGGGATTGCTCGAGGGCTTCTTTATCTGCATCAAGATTCTCGCCTCCGTATCATACATAGAGATCTAAAAGCTGCTAATATTTTGTTGGACAGTGACATGAACCCAAAGATATCAGATTTTGGACTTGCTAGAAGATTTAAAGGATACGAGACGAGGGCTAAAACAAAGAATGTGGTTGGAACTTAGTAAGAATATTAAAACCAAATTTCACTTTCTCAGGTTCACTCCATATATACCAAATACTCGTATTTAGTTGATTTGTCAAATTCTTTGTAGTGGTTACATTCCTCCAGAATATGCCGTTCATGGAGTTTTCTCTGTAAAATCAGATGTGTTTAGCTTTGGTGTTTTGGTACTTGAAATAATAAGTGGAATGAAGAACCGAGAATTCTCTTCTCAAGAGCACCGTGACAATCTTCTTGGACATGTAAGCATGCTACACATAATCAATCTTGTTTATATGGATGGTAATTTGGATAGTACACTTCAGCACAAAGTTATTTCATAGTTGATTCCTGAAATTTATTACAAAATTCATGATATATAACAAAATTCTAACACACATGTAAAAATATAGCCAAATCGTTAAACCATATGAATTGAATACTGTGTTTAACCTTTTGGCATCACACTATTCTTGTGCATATGTGACTATTGAATCTAACAAATTTCAAGATTAATGACTAACATGTATATTATATATTTATACTTGCAATTTACTAAATTTTACATATGTTAGGCATGGAGACTTTATAAAGATGGCAAGAGTCTTGATCTAGTTGGTGCATCGTTAGTGAGCTCATGTGTCATCTCTGAGGTATTGAGGTCAGTACACATTGGTCTGTTATGTGTGCAAAATCTTGCGGAAGATAGGCCGACAATGTCATCAGTGGTATTGATGTTGGGTAATGATGGTATATTGCCTCAGCCTAAACCACCTGCATTTTTCACCGAGCCTGAGCTTGACCGGCCTGCACAACCTTCAGTAAATAATGTGACTATTTCATTAACAGGTCGATAGAATGAGTTTTCATTTCGAAGTCCATGAACACGAACCATACAATATTTCACTACATCTTCCCATTTGTAGCTTGAGAACTCTCATACTTTAAAGATCCCAAATAGTGAAATAACTATAATCTATTTATTTCTGTTGATTGTTAACAAGCAATTTGGAAACTTTTGCTTACATTTAGTATTCAGTGCTTTTTTTTTTTTTTTCTGAATAAATTTATTATATAACCTCCTTTTTCTCGCTGATCTATAACGAAAAGTATATGTTTGATAAAACTAAAATAAAAAACATTATTGTATAGACGAACGTAACTTAGAATAAACCTATTACATGGTAAGAAAAAAAAAAGAATAAAAAAACTAAAACAAACTAATCACATGTCCCGCATTAATTTAGGGACATGTTATTTGGACACCCCTGCATAATCAGTTAACACCACCTGACATCATACGGGCCGTATGGCTCTATACTGGTCGTATGGATGTCAGATTTCGTCAGATTTTGTCAAAAAAATGTCTGGCGACTGATCGTACATACGGGCCGTATGGACCTACATCTTTGATCCACCATTTTCCTTTTTCTAATCTGTATTCCTTTTTCTTTTATCACACTCAACCATCATGACTACCTCTATTATTCATCTAACTGCCCCTACCCACTTTCCAATCAAATTAAACTCCAATAATTTTCCTTCATGGCGTAAACAAGTTCTCTCAACCTTAATTGGTCTTGATCTTGACAAACATATCAATGGTCTCGCTGAACCACCTCCGAGATCTCTAGTTACACACAATCTTGTGAAACCAAATCCCGCTTACGCACAGTGGTTTCGCCAAGATCAAATCATCATCAGTGCTCTACGAGGTAGTTGCTCTGACCCAATTCAACCGATCGTTTCATTTGCTGAAACAGCTCGTCAAGCATGGGATTTGATGTGCCAGTTTTTGTCGGAAATAAAATATCCATACGACCCATATAGACCCATACGAGTCGTATGAATGGTGTTTGTTGAACCAGCATGCGTCTCCCTAACATATCCCTTAATTTAATACTATCATTGCATATTATGAACAAACCCAAAAGAAAATAAATAACAAAAAAAAAAACACTAACGGATAAATGGAGTATGGTTTGAGGAACAAAACCATAAAAACATCAAAAATAAAAATAAGCAAAAATAAAATAGAAAAAAAGAAGGTTTAAATTAAAAAAAAAGAGTCATAGTGACTAAGAGTGTGAATATGATGTTCCAACTTTATATAAATGTAACCAACTTTCAGTTTTGTTTCAGTTAGGTCACTCATACTTTTTTCTGTTCCGATTAAGTCACTCATACTTTTTTTGTTCCGATTAAGTCACTCATATTTTTTTTTTGTTCCTATTAGGTCACTCATACTTTTAATTTTGTTTCAATTAGGTCACTCATATGAGTGACTTAATCGGAACAAAAAAAAAGTATGACTGACTTAATCGGAACAAAAAAAAATATAAGTGACTTAATCGGAACAAAAAAAGTATGAGTGACTTAATCGGAACAAAAAAAAGTATGAGTGACCTAAGTGGAACAAAGCTGAAAGTTGGTTATATTTGTATGATGTTTTCCCTTTCTGATACAACACGGAGTCAACACAAAATTAACAGGTTTGGGTTTAACATGAATGGATTCGGGTCAAGATCGGGTTGAACCTAGTAACCCGGCCTGGTTCATGGACTGACATGTTTAACCCATTTTTATGTATTTGATTATTTTTTATTATGTTTTTTGATAAATAGGTTGGTTATTTAATATCAAAAGTTTAACTAAAAATATTAATATGAAAAATTTTAATTAAACAATATTTTTTTTGTATATTGGTATTTTTTGTTATAAATTATATTTTAAAAGTGTTTATTTCCTAAAAATTAAAAAAATTCGGGTCAAATGGGTCGTGTTCACATCAACCGCGGATATTCATGTCGTGTTTGGGTTCATATGTATGACACGATTTTCGGGTTTGGATTGTATACATATTCTTATGTTAAATTTTAAGGTTCATATGAAGGTATTTCGTCAAACTTCATTAGAAATGCATGTGTGGTATATTTTTCTGCAAACTTATAATTACATATAAAACGTATATGCAAATTGCCACAATAGATCCCTAAAAATCGCCCATATGATGCCTCATCCTATCTGGGTATTAATTTTTTTTTAAAAACGGCGGTTGATACAATGACAAGACCATTGCCTCAGAGTACAGTTAATGAGTATTGAAACATCAACCTTACACTCATGCTAGCAGAGGCTCCACCCAACCCTCCTGACGGGCCAATTTTGTTGGAGTCGAACACTTGTCAAGCAACTGTTCCCAAGTAAAAACCGGGCACGAAACTTTAACCTTGTCGCCTAAAACCCTTTTGGCTCGGATACAAAGCCGGCGATAGCCCGGGTCGCGCGTCATTGTCATGTCTTACAAATTTTGGCAACAATGGAAATTGAACCCACAACCTCCAATAGGAAGTGTGAGCATCTTACCACTCCACCAAATCTAGTGGGGTACTTGTGTGTTAGATAAGATGCTTCTAGACTCATTCAATATTGTAACTTACGTCTTTCTATATCTATTTGTTCGTATATGTTGTTATATATTTTAGTGTAATTGGATTAATTTTGTCGATCAAAAGGAATCATGGAATTCATTAAACAAGTTGGGTGTGGGGTGCACGCTTATTTAAGGTTTTATGATTTAATGAGGGTTCCAAAAGGGCAACGCCCCCTTGGCGGGGGCAATGGGGCAGCACCCTCGGATAGCAGGGTCCAAAGAGCGGCAACCCATGGCTGAAAAATCAATAGAAAAATTGATTTTACGAATTTTGATATAAAATTCGTTTTATAATTTTAGTGGCAAAATTGGGAATCAGAAAACTAGAAAACCGCCCGGAGGTAGTTTCCAATTCATCAGCGTATATCCAAGAAAATAGATCGATCAAAATTTTCTTCACTGGTTCATTTAATACACAGAAGAATTCATACTTGCTCTTGATTAGAATTGAATTTTATCTCGATCAAACATTTGAGTGAACCACAAATAGTTTGATCGAAAAGTCTTATCCACGACTTTCAATTCATCTGGTGATTCAACCTGCTCATATTCTGAAATAATCTCTACACGTGTGTGTCTATACATACATACATATCTCCTAAATTTAGGAGATAATCAATTCAATTGAATTCTAAGTTTATAGTGGGCAAGAAACTCCCGAAAGTGTGAAACGAGATGCATGTGTCAATTTCATGTCATCATATATCCTAAATTATGAAAAGGACAATGCCACCGGCGTTTGGTATGTTTTCTCTAACTTTTTCTTGATTATATTTAAATTCTTAAAGTTAATTTAATTTGTTTATCTTTAATCTATTTTTTATTTGCTTTAACTTTATTTTTTATAAGTTAGTTTTTTATTTTAATTTTTTCTAACTTTATTAAAGTTTTGTTAGACCTTTTTTATTATATTTTAGTCCTTTATTTTTTTGTTTTATTTTGATTATTTCCTTTATATGATTTCAGTACCTTTATTAGAAACTCACTTTTATAGTTTTATCCACCCAAGTTTTTAGAGTCTATCCCTTGTATATGTATTATTTGTTTTTTTTTTCTCGATATTTTTTTCGTTAACTTAAAAAATAATAATAAGCATAAATTATATCAATTGACAATAGTGTGTTAATATAGTAAAAAATGAGATCATCAAGTGAAGAAAATCAGTGTTGTATAAAACTGTATTTTCTATGTATTGGCCTTCCTAACCAAATTAAAACACAACACTCAACTTTGGGGTTGTTTGGTTGAATATGAATTATTAGGTGCTGAATGATTAAGATGTCTGAATGCTTAAGAGGGTCTGAATGATTAATTGCTGAACCAATTAAGAGTGTTTGGTTCACACATCTGAATAAAACTAAAAATTTCCCCATTTTTTCTCAAAACCTACCCATCCCCGTCTTCTTCCTGTCATCTTCGAGAGCCGCCGACTGTGAAGCCGACCCCACTGGCGAGCACCACCGCGAGCACCATAGTGAAGCCGCCTACCCCTTCGGCCCTCACACCCGCCCCATAGGGGTCGCATCTTCGTCGATTTTAGGGTTTCGCACCTTCGGCCTATCCCATCATCGAATCGTTCGCAACCCATCGTCGATGTTAGGGTTTCGCCGCCTTGTGGTGCGATGGTGATGGCGCGATGGTGGTGGCGCGATGGAGTCGTTGATGGTGGTGGCTGAATGGAGTCGTCGATGGTGGTGGCTGGATGGAGTCGTCGGTGGTGGCTGGGTGGGAATGGCTTCAAGTTTCATTCAGACTCTTTCCCATGTTGAACCATTCAGATCTGAATGGAACCATTCAGAGGCTGTATTTTACCCAACCAAACACACTTGCCTCTTACCGATTCAGAGGCAGCCTCTGAATGAAATCATTAAGAGGCAAACAAACACCCCCTTTGTAAAATGCTAGAGTTTTAATGATTTGAGTTTAATCTCGAGTAATTTAAATATAATTATTTTTTTCTGATAATTTTCATTTGTGCTTCAACTTTGTAAAATGACATTGTGATCCCTTAAAATTTTCAAAGTTTAATGTGACTTAAAACAACCAAGGAAAATTCGATACAATTGTAAATGTTTTTTTATGTATATTCCGATATTCACAATTAAGTGGTTGTAAGTTCATACATTTGTTATTTATCTAACAATATTAATATCACTTATGCAACACGCGCAATAAAAGCTATAACCACACCGCATCTCACTATTTTGTTCTGATTTTTCTTTCATTTTTTGTATTTAATTACTCTTTTTCAATTCTTATAACCATAACATACGAAGCACAATAACGTTTTACTTGCATTTAAGTCTTTATAATCGATTTATTGCGACTTCATGTATTTTTAATCATAGCATCACACCACAACACACAGTTTTTTATCGTACCACTCAGTCGCAACGTGTGTTTCTGGCCATTGGCAACCGGGGAATTGGTAGCTGACTAAGATTGCAATATATGTATTGTTGGGTATGTTGGGATTTAAGGATGTTCATCGTGTTAGATAACAAATTATTCGGGTTTGAAAAATTTTTTTGTCTATCCAATACCCGACCCAAAACTCAAAATATATTACCCAACCCAAAAAACAGTGACAATTACATTCGAATAACCCAAACAACCCGAATAAACCAGATTTATTCGGATATCTGACCGGAAAAACTAGTTTTTGTCTATCTGAAACCCGACCCGAATCTAAAATCATATTATCCGATCCGAAAAATCCGAAATAAATTTCGTATGAGTTTTTTTTGGGTTTCGGATACGATTCGGTTTTCGAATTTTTCGAGTTTCGGTTATTTTGAACACCACTATGAGGAATTCATTTAGGCTATTAATAAGCATGCTACTGAGCCCTAGTTTATTGTTCAAAAACATGTAATTTTCTCGTATCAATGTTTCGATTTTCAAAACTTAGTCACCACCATCTTATATGTTTCTTTTATCCACTTGATTAACCACATTATTGTTATTAATTCACGCGTAACAAAGATTGTAGATACGTCGAATCATCATGTTAATTTTTTTCAAACAGTTTTTGCACGCGTATAAACCGTTGCAACTCATATGCCGAATATCTAGATAATTATAAAATCAAAATTGTAAGCATAAACCATTTTTATTTTTCACAACATGCCACGCCGGGCCATTTTCATTTGTTTATTAACACAGCATTAAATCGTCAAACAATCGGTCATCTTTTTGTATCCTAGCACGAGGTTCCTTCCAAGAAATTCCCGTCACCTGTAACATGTGATACCATTTGTTAAATAAACAATAATAATTGTCAAACTTGGCTACCAATGTAAAATTGGACCTACTTAATAGGAGTAGAGGTGCTCAAACTGGTTCGGTTTTCAAACCGGTCTGGTTTGGTCAACGCATGGTCAAAACCGGTTTGGTGAAAACCGGTTCGGTTTGGAAACCGGTTTGAAGGGCTTGAAACCGGTTTGGGAGATGAGGATGTCAAACCTATCCCAAACCTACGGTTCGGACCAGTTTGGGTGAAACCGGTTTGAGATCGAGATAGGACCGGTTTGGAAACCGGTTTTTTCAAACCAAACCGGTTTGGTTGTGCAACTCTAAATAGGAGTAGTGACAGAACTTGAACATTTCGAAAGAAGGGGCAAAGTTTATGAGACCAACAAAACTTGTTAATTTTTTGAGGCGGGGATAAATAAGAAACCGATGTTTAAAACAAAAAATAACCTTTCGACCGAAAAATTAACAATATATATGTCTAAATAAATGCCCATTTGAAAATGTTGATATCTGTCATGAAATTACCGAGAATTTGTTCAAGATATCGGATACTTCGATATCGATAACTCGACATGTATATTAATTTCTTCTGAACGACAGTTAAACTGACTCGTCGTGCTACCTTCAGCTATCCTGGCGATTGATAGCTAAGATCGATTCCTCGATCTCCGACCTTGAGACACGTGTGCCCCCAGATGTGCGGGAACCGAAATCCGTAAACCATCGCCCCCTATTAGGTTCGAACCCAGGATTAAAGCCCTAATTCGTTCCTTCACCTGTATATCCATTAAATTGCATCCAACAAGGTTCGAACCCAAGATCTCCACATTGGGAGGGTGGACCTTTACCAGTTGAGGCAATTCTCCATATATATTAATTTCTATCTAAAGTGTGTGAAATGATTTGGTTTGTTTGTTGGAAGTTGGAACACCACAAATTATTTTCATGAAAGGTTTGTTGGTTTGTCGGTGGTGGTTCAATGTATGCTGTTAGTCTCTTCTTTTCACATATGACCGGTTTGGTATATTATAGGAGTAGAAAGCTTGTCAATGGTTGGTTGAACCGGATGAAAAACTGTTATTGGTCTTGTAATTATGTTTTTAACATGGTTAGTTTCTTAATTACGGGTTAATGTTTTATGAAATTCAGATGTTAAAAATAATAATAATTAAAATGAAGGATGTCGCTAACGATTAGGTAGGTAGTTTGTTAAATTGTTAATTGGTTGCAATTGTTGTTTTGCTTCTCAAATCTCACCATAGATAGTTGATCGTCAACAGTAGCACCACTTCCTACTTATCCAATGCTTAATAATGTTCACACGACTGTTGTTGATGGACCAGTTCCAACAAATGCACCTACCAACCATCCAGAAGCAAATTTCCTCATAAGATCGAGTTTTCACATGATACAAACCTAGGTGTATTCTATTTTTTTCATATGAATCCCTTAACAGATATCCGAATATTAAAGTCACTTCATATTATAATTTTATAAAATAAACAAATTTGTAAAAACAATTTTCGTACAACTTTTCACCCCACTTTTGTTCTTACATAACATTTTTGTTAGTTTTAGCATATCTTATTTCAAGCTTTATTTCTGGAAATTAAGTTTGACTCATGAGTAATTTTTAAGCTCGGGTTTGCTCAAACTTAACTCGTTTATAATAAAAAGAGATTTTTGTCTTAAAAAAATTTAAGAACTAATAAAAGTTTAAAATATGTTATGCTAAAAAAAGGGAAAAAAAGATAATTAAGGTATAACATCTTGTTTTTTGTATTAGAGCTCAAGTTTTTCTTGGTTAATCGAGTTGTGTAAGAAAAAAATAAATAAATATGAACAAGTTTTTTCAAAATTTCGTTTCAACTTAACATGTTAAAAGGTATTTGATATAAAAACTAAAATGTCATTGAGAGATTTTTGAGAGAAAAACAATAAAATTGGTTTCCTTATGTGCAAATATTGTTAGCCAACTTTTGTAAGAAAAATCGAAAATATATTGATTTTTTTAACGTGCAAAATATTATTAAAAAACTTTCGTAAGAAAAATAGAAAATATATTGATTTATAATGGTACTAGGATAGTTCCCCGTGTATCACACGGGTTAAATAAAAATATATTAAATAGTTATTAATAAAAATTTTAAAATATCTTAAAGGGTTTATTTATATAAAATACAATTGAAATTGAATATAAGTTAAAACTTAAAATAATAATATTATTATCTTAAACATTTGTTATTAAAGTTTGTTTTTTTACACTTTCATTTTAAAAAAAGCTGGTTTTAAAAAAAATACATTTTTTATAAAATATAGTTTAATATTTGTGTATTATATGAATTAAAAATTATTTTTAATTGAGATATAATTTGAATATATTATTTAATGTGTACGCATTTAATAGGAGAGAGAGGAGGGAAATTTATTGTGAAAATGTTTAAAATTGTGACATGTGTCCACTTTTATTTTTATTTATTAGTATAGATAGATTAACCTAAAGGGGTGCGAAACATTGTGTGTTATGTCCGTCATACATAACATTTTATTTCATTACAAACAATCCTACATACCATTTTATTTCATTACAAATAATCATAGTAAAGCATCTTTTATTTGTAAAAATATAAGAAAGATTGTGGGGTTGACATTTGACATTTTCTCTAATTTTTTAAGAAATGTATTTTGGTCATTGTGTCTCTTATTTCTGGTAATTGTGTTTAATGTTTTAGGTAGTTGTGTAATATGCATTCATTATTATGTATTATGTATTTATTATTGTGTTTTATTTTTTTAACTCATTTTGTGGTATTTTGTCATTTTTATGTAATAAATAAATTATTGTTATCTAATTTTTTTATGTTTTATGTTTTAAAATACATTATTGGGTTATTTTCACCATTGTGTTTTTCAAAATTCATTATTTTAGAAAACACATATTATCTATTTATTTTTTAAAAGTACATTTTGGTCATTATGTTTTACATTGGGGTCATTGTGAAATATATTTATCACTATAATTTACATTTAGGTCATTGTCTAATATGTATTAATCATTGTGTTGTATGTTTTATCTTATTTCGTGTTTATCTATTGTTTTGTATATATTAAAAAAATTTATTATTATTTAATTATTATGTTTTCAATATTATAAGTACACAATTGTATTATTTCAACATTTTATTTTTAACTACTTATTATTTTAGAAAATATATAAAACGTTTTTAGATGTTTTTGAAAAAGGATTTTTCCAACCCGTCTTTTTAAATAAAAACGGAATTGTTTTCAAAAAAGGATTTTATAAAGCGTTTTTTTGAAAAGCTATCTATTTATCTTGTTCGCCATGTGTCACGTTATTATCAGTTCGTTAGATTTTTTGACAAAATTTTTTATCCAAAAATCTTACATTATCCGATTTAAAAAATGTAAAAATTTTAAAAATTTAGAGAAACTCATAATGGTCTAAAAAAACGATTTAGTTGAGCATGTATGAGAAAAATTTTCAAATGATGAATAATTATAATTGTAACTTTGTTTATCTATTATATTAAATGTGGTTTATGAATATAGTATTTTTTTTGTTTTTTTTTTAATTTCTCAGAAAAATAATAAAGTATTTTGCTTGAGATAAATTAAACTTTTAATAAAAAGGTTTGTTAAGTTGGGTCGCTGATGTTAGTAGCCTTACAAAGAAACTCATGCCAAAATGTTAAGAAAATAATAAATATATAAAATAATAAAAACAATAAAATTATGCAACACTGAGTATTTTAGATGTTTTTGAAAAAGCAAACAAATACAAGTTATTAACTAAATATGAATTAAGGTGCTTAACTAATTAATTAAAGATTTAAAAAAAATTTGTTGTCGCCTCCAATTTTAATTGGCGTCAGAACATAGCTGGGTAGTGCTCGCTGCCCATGCCGATTTCATGGTGGCGATTTTGTCAGCAAATCGGCATCCAGAATGGATAATTTTGCGATGAAACTAGTCCATAAGTCAACGTAAAATTTTAATGATGAAAATAAAATTTGAAAAAAAATAAATAAACAATGTTAAAATACGAGACTCATGTATGATACAATTATCCGGAGAATTGCCTCAACTGGTAAAGGCTCACCCTTCCAATGTGGAGGTCATGGGTTCAAACCTTGTTGAGAGCAATTTAATGGATATCCAGGTGAAGGAACGAATCAGGGCTTTAATCCCAAGTTCGAACCTAATGGGGGGCGAGGGTTTACGGATTCCATCCGGTTCCCGCGCATCTGGGGGCATACGTGTCTCAGGTCGGAGATCGAGGAATCGATCTTAGCTATCAATCGCCAGGATAACTGAAGGTAGCACGACGAGATAGTTTAACTGCCGTTCAAAAAAAAAAATGTATGATACAATTTTCTAGTAAATGAGAATAACAAGACCATATGCATTGAGGTTTTGGCAATGTTTTCATAACCGGATCGGATGTTAACCGTACATCTTACTAGTTACAGGTCGGATCGGGTTCTAGAACAGAATAACATAATAAATATATAAAAATTTCCAAAAAATTATAAAATTATAAACACATTTAAACAAACATAATTAATGTTGAAACAAACATAATCATGTTAAAAAAAATAGAAAATTTGATTTTAATTTTTAATTATTTGGATTTTAGTTAAAAAAGCTTGAAGTACGGTCCGCCGACTAGTGAACCGGTTCCCACTGTTCCCAGTCCATCCGGTGAAACGACTCAACCGGCCGGTTCCCTTGAGGGCGGTTCACATGTTGTTTTTGGGCCGGCCGACCCTCCTGTTCTCGGTCTGATTGGCCGGTCGAGTCCGGTTTTCACAACATTGAGTTTACGGTTAGTAATATAGACACAAAAAGATAAATAGTTTGATATAACTAATAAACAATTGTTGTAGTTTAGGTTGAAATTAGTAGACTTATAATATGGAAAGTGTTGAGATAAATAACATCTTAATTCAATAATATATTTAATAAGAAAAATTATAAAAAAATTTTCAAGAAAAACTATTTGTTTAGTTAAAAACCCAATTTAAATTTGATTTAAACTGATTTTTTTTAAAACGAATCATTTAAACTAAAACTCATTTTACTATAACTCAATACAATATGCACTCGTCTTAAACCAAACTCACTCTAACATGTTACATGACTCTTTCGTTTTGTCATGCTTATTTGAGGCATGAAAGAGAGAGAGCCACGTGAGCCCTTGATGGGTGATTGGGCGTGTGTGAGCCGAGATGTGAAGCAAGAGCTGTGGGCTCGGTATAAAATTACAAAAAGACATGATGCTCATTAATTATGAAAAAAAGACTTTAAAATTATTATAAAAAAAAACAAAGTTTCAATACTGTATCTGACACGACACATTAACATTGGTAAATCTTGAGTTAAAACTTTAAAGAAAGAAAAGCAAATGATTTTGTAATGGCTAAAGGAAATTAGTATTAATACTAACCTTTTTATATTTTTAATAAGTATTGCTTGAAAGTAATAGTTCAAAAATAAATATATACAAAAACAATTAAGACAACGATTAACTAATGATTTTACGCAATTTTAGAAGTTTTTTTTCCAAAAGGGTGTTGGTGAAAAAATTATTTACAAAGTGTGTGATTTGAAAAGTATTTTTCAGAATTAATATTTTTTTCTTTTATTTCTTTATTTTGAGCTAATTTATTATTTTTTTAAAATTTAATAAACATATTATCATAGTTAATTGAAAAAAAATAAATATTAAAATATATTGATTGAATTTTAAAAAGATTACAATAAAATAGTTAAAAATAAATAAATAACACCTATTTTTAAAATAAATATCTTTTTTAAATCACCACTCCGCTTTTAACGAGCATGGGATTGAAAGTTTGCAACCAGCCTACGAGATGTTTGTCTAACCAAACTTTTTGCACACGCTTATTAAGCCATTACAAATATTATGACATTAAATTAATCATAAAATACTAATATTAAGATTAATAAAATTTACAAAACACACGCCTGAAAAATGTGGATTAAAGAATAAATGGTGGATAGTTGAACGTGATTAATAAAAGACTACACTCTAATATCAAAATATAAATTCATTATAAAATTTGCCATAGTACGTATTAAACTATTAAATGTTTAGATATAACCTTAAATACTTAAAAAAGGAATATGAGTTGGGTCCGTCTATGAGAGTGATACGATGTCATCGACGCATCCCAACGCATATGGCCTACATCACTATCTACAAAGTCCATGTTTTATAGTATTTACTCTTTAGAAAACCTCCGATTATCCGCCATTCTGATAAATAAAACACTTGATTTTTACTTGAAAAACGAAACGTGATGACTTAAATCACATCTGTATAAGAAAACTCAAAACTAGAAAAACTCTCAAAATCAACCTTGAAAAATAACGTATATTACGATACTAGGTTGATATCTCGTGTATTACACGGGTTAAATACAAAAATAATGTATATAGTTATTAATGAAAATCTTTATAATATAAGTCGATTTTTTATAATAGAATGTGATTAAAAATTTTGAAAAACTTAATACTTAATACTATTATTTTTTAAATATTACTTTTTCAAAGTTTGTTTTTTTAAACAATTTATTTTCGAAAACCGTTTTCAATATTTTCTTATTTTATAATAATTTTGCTTTTGAACAAAAAAAGTATTTATTATATTGATATATTTTTAATGTCTTAAAAAATATTCTCAATTTAAAAATGTAAATGTGTATTCAATATTTAATATTATTTTTAATATATGATACATTAAATAAGAGAGAGAATCGAGAAAATTATTGTGAGGATATTCTAAATTGATGACATGTGTCCTATTTTATTTTGATTTATTATATATAGTAGAAATAGATATACATTTAAAGGTAAATTAACAACCATGATATTATAATAATAACAACAACAACAGCAGCAATAAACTAATATCATAAAAAGATTATTATTATTATAATAATATAATAATATAATAATTATGCTATTAAAATATAAAATTAATAGCGATAATAATATAGTATGAAATAATATTACTGGATTAGTGTGTATTGTTTATTGCTTTGGTATTTGTCTTTTTTTTTTTTAATGTTGCGTCTCTAACTTTAAGGTTACGTAATAATATTATAGCATAATATTAATATTAGCGTACTTATGTTTTGTTCGTGTTTCTTAACTTTTTCTTTTTTACTTTGATGTTTCTACACATTTTAACATTACGTAATTATGCTTGGATTCGTGTTTTTTGGGATTGATGGCTACTTTTCTAATAATATTATAATATAATATTACTAACAACTATTGTGCCTAATTTTTTTTCTTTGTTTTGATATATGTGATGCCATCACCACCATTATGATTGAATAGCTATATTATTTTTTTACTATTATTTTTCAAAAAAAAAAAATTGTGTTGTTACTCTTTAATGTTTTATGATAGGGTGACAAGTTTAGATGAGTTTTGTAGAATGTCACTTTGATCTCCCTGATTTTAGAGTTTTGAATTTATCTCTGGACACAATCTGAAGTGTCATCGGTGGCATGTTACTGACCACTTCTATTTTTTTTAACTTTCAACACGTGTAAGTTTCACCCTAAGTTTTTTGGCTTTAATGGCGAATTTTGTAAAATGTTATTTCTGATACGTCTCAACGTAAATTTTGTTAAGAAACGAGTTGGATCATATATAATACGTGTAAGTTTGAATTAGTATACTTTTTGATGCACTCTAACTTTAACGTGTTCAAAGCCCATGATGGTGGCCTAGTGGTAAGAGGGTGGAAATGCATAATGGAGGTCTAGTGTTCAAAGCCCGGCATCACGCAATTTTCCTTGTGTCACGCGATTTAGTTCACTCATGTTGACTGTGAAACCGGTCGGTGAGATGCGCCTAATGGTGATGTTCTCCATTTTCTAACTTTAACGTGTGACAGTAACAATACTAGGTCTACACTAACAGAAGTTTATTATTAATAGGAAAAAGTGGCACGTCGTTCGCTGTTAATACAATAGAATAACTTACTAAATTACATTATTATAAATTTTAAATAGTAAATTGCATAAAAATGCATTGACGAGCCTTAGGTGACTAATTTGTATTGAAAAATTGGAAAAATCATAAAATTAGTCAAGTTGATCGACTACCGAAGTAATCATTGATTTTTTAGTATTTTAAATAGTTCAATCAAATAAGAACATCTAATGTGTTAATATTTGTGTCACTTGACATAGAAATCAATGCACTTCTTCAGTTTATAATTCATTTAATAAAACATATTTCAAAAAAAGAGTTATGGTCAATGGTTTACTATAGTAAATATATCAAACTCTGACTTTTATTAACTCATTGTAAACTAATCTCTTTGATCTTAATTTAAACGTATGACCTTCCTTTTAATTAAGAGAAATATTGCTTATGTCAATTATGTTAAATTAGTTAAGGTGTTACATATTAAAGAATTAATGTTGAAAGTAAAAGACGAATGAAAAAATCAAATGGATATCCCTTACTTGCATGGCACCAACAAAGTTTTATTTTAACTCTATTAAATTTTTCAAGCTCCTTCAATAAAAACTTCTGTCTAACTTTTAAACCTCTAAAGTTTTAGTTTATAAAACTGAAAAAATTTTATTTTAACTCTATTAAATTTTTAGAATTTTGAGTTTATTCCTACACTTAAAATCAATTTTTTTTATATACATCAATTACTATGTTAGAGGTACTCTAAATGCTCGATTAAAAGTACTTCAAAACATACGACTCTTATAATTCTAAAGGCTTAGTTAACAAACTTGTTAAAATTTATGCTCTTAAAATTCTAAAGGTTTAGGATTTAAAATTTATCTCTACACTTAATAACAAAACTTTTACGTTTGACTCACTAAAACTTGATAAAATGTCAATTTAGCCCCCATAACAAAGCTTTAACATTTCATCCTTAGACTTTGTAGAATGCTCTTAAAACTTTAAATGTCACTTTGTATCCCTTCAAGTGTTTTGAGTTTAAATGAAAGTGCATTAATGTCAAATATTTCAAGTTTTACTACTAAACATTAGCCAATCAGGTTTCATCTTCATTATTAAGTCTTATACACAAACCTTATAAATGTTTTCTTACGTACGTTTTTAGTTGAGAACATAAATTTTATTAATCACGAGTTATATTAAATATAATAGGTTTTGCAATTAATTTAATACTCGAATGTCAAGAGACCTTTTAACCGTGTTTACAAATTACCAGTTATTTACTATTTACATATATGATATATCAAATGATGATAGACAGGAACAAACCGCACCTTAAAATAGTAAAAAGAATATAAGTTGGGCCCGTATTCGGTGCTTATGACAGCGTGGATATGTCATCCCAACACGTATGATGACATCAGCAACTATACAGTCCGTCTATCACCCAATATTCAATTCAATTATATAGTCTTCTTAATTATACACACAAAAGTTGTTACACCACACACACACACACACATGATCGCCAGTACTTGCAAAGAAATTACGGAGGATCGGAGAATACTTTAGCCTCCTATATGATAATCGGAAGGTGGTGGTAGAATATTATTATTATTATTATTATTAATATTTAGGCATGGAGAGAGATCAGAGGAAGCGGAGGAGGGCGGCGGACGGCGGAGGAGGAGAACTGCCTAAAAAAGAGAGAGAAACCAAGGGGAAAGATCCGGTGGTGGTTCCTCCTCCGACGGAAGATGAGGTGGATGAATTCTTCGCTATCTTGCGCCGGATGCGAGAGGCGGTGAAGTGCTTGAAGAAAGATAAAGATGTCGTCGGAAAGTTGTCGGATCCGTCTCGAGAAGCCGTTGATGGTGAAGTTCGGGTGAAGAAGAGAACCGGCGTTTCGACTTTGGATCTGAATACTGTTCCTGACGACCGCGAGTAGTAGTTACAGGGCGGCGCGTGTTGTTAATTGCGCATCTGGCGCATGTTAATTATAGTATTGTTGTTCGTCTTACGGAGGCTATGTTGCTCCGATGTAATGTAACCTCCCTGGTCCGGGTCACCGGCTGGGATTTGACCCGAGATGTTTTAAGTGGTTTATTCTATTTTGTTACTTTTTCACACATGGTGCATGTTTGTTCAATTTGGTTGATATATTGGCCACCTAATTATCAAATATGTCATGTATGGGTGAAGAGATATTAGATGCCTTTTTTTTTCTTTTTAACAGCATGAGACATCTTTATGTGTTACAAACTCGTGTACAGAATATATATATAAATATATGATAGTGTTTTTAACATGTTACATTGTTTAAAATTCTCTTAATTATCTTTAAAACGAATATTACTTTAAGTAACAACAAGTATCTTTTTATTAATTATTCCGTTTTTCAATATTATCAAAAGGTACCCTAATTCAGATTCTTAAGGAAATTTCCATTCTCTTGTTTTGAACAAAGGAAAACTAGCTGACTTAGAAAACACAAAACGCATTCCATTTTCCTAACTCCATCGGTCATGACGAGGGTGTTCAAAATATCCGAAACTCGAAAAAATTCGAAATCCGAATCGTATACGAAACCCGAAAAAACCTTATCCGAAATCTATTTCGGGTTTTTTGGGTCGGATAATATGATTTTAGATTCGGGTCGGTTTTGGATATGCAAAAACTTGTTTTTTCGGGTCGGATATCCGAATAACCCGAAAAAAACAGGGTTATTCGGATGCACGAATTCGGGTTATTCGGGTCGGGTAATATGTTTTGAATTTAGGGCCGGGTTTCGAATAGACAAAAAAATTTCAAACCCGAATAACTCGTTATCCGACCCGATGAACACCCCTAGTCATGACACCAACATGTCATTTTTTCCTTTAAACCACTCGACAAACTTTCCAAATTAATATGTTTGTACAAGTGTCAACAGAGGTCAGAGCTTGTAGCTCAACCGTCATTTCATGATTCTCACAAGGCTTAGGTTTTAAAAGTTAACAGATTTAAATTCTGGCCAAAGCAGTCACTGGGGGTTTACCATATCGTAGGTTTCCTCTTGAGTGGCAGGTAAATTTGTTCGGTTTAGCGATTGCCAACATCCGGGCATTGGATACCGGGGATTTGTTATGGTACTGTACAGTGGCGGAAGTTTTAAGGGGCTCGGTGGTGCCCCGGCCCCCTCCGTTTTTCTTGTCAGAAACATCGATATTGTAGTTTTTGGCCGGAAAATTTTGTAGGTATTGAGTCCGGCTCCTTCAATTTTTCTTCCTAACATTTCTTGGCTCCCCTTGGATTTTATTAAATAATAAAGTTGAACTAATATTGTAAGTTTTAGCATTAACTTTAAGGGTCTAAAGTGTCGGTTATTATCTCATTCTTTAGCCAATTTTGAGTTTAAAGCTTGTTTTGAGCCTAAAAAATTAAAATGGAGTTTAACTGTTAAGCATTATTCATTTACCTTGTGTTAAAAAAAAAAGAAATCCAGCAACTCAGCTGTCCCAAACATTTTCGTCGCACCGAATTTTGATTCTTCTGCCGGGTACTCACATTTTCATCTTAAGCATTTTATGTCTTATTTGATACATACATATTTATTTTTTTTTGAGTGAAACAAATATTTGATATTTTAAATTTTAAATTTTTTGGCCCGACCCAAATTCACATTTGCGGACCCGAATTTTTAGCCCAAAACATAATAATAAGAAAAAAAATTTAGCGTATAATTTTCGGCAACCTTGGACGTATTTTTCAAGCTTTGTCACTTGCAAGAATTAATGCTAAAAATGCATGTTTGAATCAGGGATTCCATTGGGGTTAACAACCATTCGGTGATCCATGGGTTCTGGCCAATGTTCTTGTTCGGGGCCTCGGGGGTCAGCAAGGCCGTTTCCTCTCCCGATGCACATTCCACCCATGTGACCCACCCTTAAAAGCTATATATATTACGGTTCCTTTTTTTTTTTTAACACCATTTGATCTCAACGTGTGAACCACTGATTTCCAGGTCACGTCACCAAGGTTTAGTTACCATAACCTCCGTTGAGACCCCACCACCACCCCAGGAGGAAACCGCACCGGAAAAACCCCTGACCTCCCAAGGACCTCTATTTCGCCTTGGGAGGGATTTGAACCCGTGACCTCCCACAGGGGAAGCCAAGGGGGTAACCGTTAGGCTAGAAGCCCTTGGTTATATATTACGGTTCCTAAAACCTTATAAATATAATGGTTTTTTAAAGGTTATAGATTTCAATGGTTGTTATTGGGTTCGGGCTATCCTCCTACTATAGTTGGCTAAATTAGAGGACAAGGAGTCATCCCACATTTCCCCACTTTTCCCATTGCCACATCAGCGCCACATCAGCTTCCCCACTTTTCTCATTTTGCACGGTGTCGTCCCACTTTTTCCCACATTTCCCCATTTTCAAATCTTATTTTTAATTAATTATTTTAACAATAAAATAATAATAATAATAATAATAATAATATTAAAATAAAAAAGATTCATTAAATTTAAAATAAAAAAAAAGAATACAACAACAAAAAAAAACAAGAAGAATACAACTTAAAAAATTAAATTAAAAAACCTAGAAAGGGAAATGTCATCCCAACGAGCAGCAAATTCTCGTTTACGATCGAGAATCAGTTGTAGCATTGGTTCTTGATAAATTGTGTGGTCTTTCATCATGAACTCTAAATCTACAGCCTTTTGCTGTTCGTCTAAAGCATGTTGTTGTCGGCGCATTAATTGGACGCGTGCGTCTTTCTCCTCTTGCAAAACACAGAGTTTTTCTTCTCGAAGGCGGAATCTTTGTTGGGATTCCTCTTTGTTGAACGAGTTGAATTCCGCCGTTTGTTGAATTAACTCGTCATGCGATGAGAAGGACGCGGCCGATCTTTTGCCCTTTCTTGTTGGCCTATCCGGTTCATTGTAAATGCGTGTAATGTCTTCGTCGTCATCAAGGTTGATGTTGATGTGGGCGTTCGCACTACCCATTGACCGGTTTGGCTTCGGCCTTTTTGTTGTAGATTGTGACTCACAACCTACTGGTGGAATGTCGCACCATAAAGGGTTATCGCGAACCATCTCCCACGCTTGGATGTGAGCGAATCCCTTTGACTTGACCATGATTTTGTAGTTTTTCATGGCCTTTTTCAAAACTTGTTCATCCCCTTCACCGCTTTTACGATTCATTGAAGCCTGTCGGTAAAAACCATTCAATTTCTTCATGGAGGAGTTCATATCGTTCCATTTGGAATAGATTTGATCAACAGTCATCGACTTATCCTTCACGAGATGGTGAAAATGTTCGGTTACCTACATATAAACAACATAAATTTAAGCATCAACCGTGACTTTTTTTGTTAACTTAAACAATGTTAAAAAATACATTTCTATAAAAACCATCCCGTTTTTGCGCATTACCAACATCGGAATTTTCAGAAATAGTTAGCCAAGATCTGACCAACGCAACCTCCTCTTCATCGGACCAACGCTTGGCCGGTGCTTTCTTTCCTATTGTTTTCTTTCCCGTTCGCCTAACCGGTTCTTCTTCTTCTTATTCTTCTTCTTCCGACTCGACTTGAACACTTTTATTATGTTCGCTTGAATCCGAGTCATCTTGATTATGGTCACGATAGTCTAAACATAAAAATAAACGTATAAAAATAAACGTATAAAAATAAACATAAAAAAATAAAATATAAAAATAAACGTATAAAAAATACCTTGAAATGGAGGTTGTTGTTGAAAAGTTTGTTGATCGAATTGTTGGTAACTTTGTTGATCTTGTTGATACGATTGCTGTGACACCCCGTAGTTTCCAGGTCAGCTTGTTATTTATTTAAATGTTTATTTAAATGCTTATTGTACACGTGACACTAGAATTAGTTTAATTTAGTGTGACACGTGGCACGACAGTACGAACACCGACACACAACAAGATAATTCGTAGAATTATCGGCAAACAACACACACACGTGTCAAAACACACGAACGTTGGTGAACGTCAAGCACATTGTGTAGCACAACACTCGAAACTTCACGAAACACTCACACTTTGAACTTGGAAGTTCAAACGAGGCCAAACGATAGTTCGGAAGCGTGAAAACGACGACGAACGGATCAAAACCATTAAAAGGGGCTTATTGGGCTCTTCAGGGGCCCATCGCGGTACGCGATGGCCCAACAGAAGACTTATCGCGGTACGTGATAGGCGTCGCAGAGAGTTGACTCCCGAATTCCTTCGCGTAGCGCGAAGAATCTTTAGGCCTAGCGTCGCGGTACGCGACAGGTGTCAGACGGCAAAATCTTATAAAACCAAGATGCCATCATGTCTAAGCCACCTTATTTTATCTTCTTGAGCTCTAGACCACTCCAACCCTTCTTCTCCACCAGAAAACTCCATTTTTACTCTGTTAGAACCATTATCAAGCTTGTGAAAGCTTGAGGTGAAGATTGGGAGCTTGAAGAACGACGTTGGAAGCTCGACACCGTCACCACCTCTACATCCTTGCGCAAACCAGCTGTCCAGAAGCACTCAGGAGCCTTCTTGCTCGATTTCATCATCATCTCAGCCTTTTAGGAGCACTCAAAGGTAGTTTCTAGACTTGAAACACACTTTCACACCCCTTGCACACACATGCAAGACCTTATACCCACATGCAAGTACCTATAGTGCACATGCACGAATTTTACTTCTGGGTTTATTGGTTTAGATGAGTTTCTTGATGATCTATGGTGTTTAGATATGGCTTTGTGACGATCCATGATGATGTGTGTCATTTGTATGCATGACTTGGTCTTGAAATGGTGAAAAACCCACATGCATGTATGATCCATGACATGAGGGATGATTTTCAGTAAATGGTTATGTATCTTGATGATATTGAAAGAGGATGTCATGCTTAGATAATGTTAGAATCGTTAAAACTATGATTTGGATGAACTTTCTATTTATAGAAACTTTATATGGTTAAAATGGTGTTATAAATGATATTTGGTGTCATGCATGTTCATGGATTGTTGTTTAGATGTTATTGGGATGATGATAAGGTTTAGAATGTGATTTTGATCATGTTTATGGGCACTTTGACATAGTTACTATATTTAGTAACTTTATTTGATGAAATGTTGATAGATGATGGATTTGGTTATGTTGACATGATTAAATGTTGTTAGAAGATATATTATGATGATTTGTGACATAAAAATTGGTTTAGAAATATTTAAATGGTTGTTTTCATGAAAAACCATAAAGTTACTATTTATAGTAACTTTATTTTTACAAAAACCGATTTGTCAACATGTTGTGTGATTCGAGCATGCTAGATGACTTATTATGTTGTAATATGATGATTAGATGCTAAGATTAGATGGTTTCCGATGTCACGTATGCTAAAAATGGAAACTTTCCATTTTAGGAAACTTTTATGTGCTAACTTGTTATAAATGACTTATGTGACTTTGTATGATGATGTGTTATGTGTTAACATGATCACGTAGGACTAACGAGCATGCTTGAACTTTAAAACTGTTATGCTTTGTGAACTTTCCAAAAATGGAAACTTACTATAAATAGTAAGTTGTCCATAGACGCGACTTGTTTTGCTTTTTACACGATCACCTTACACGATTCTACACCATTCACAAACCGTCACACGGTTCACCAACGGGTCGTTGACTTGACACGGTCAACTCTGGTCACACACGGTCAATGTGGACCAACACAGTCAAACACGGTCAATGTGGACCTACACAGTCAAACACGGTCAATGTGGACCGACACGAGCAAACACGGTCATTGTGGACCGACACGGACAAACATGCACTACCAAGGGTTGTTGGCACAAACACGAGCACTAACACGAACACTAGCACGATCACATACACGAACTCACGTACGGTGTACGATATAGGTTGCCGGTGACCGACTACACTACTTGACGCTTCAGGAGCTTACGCTTACTTACTACTTTCATCACTAAGGTGAGTTTACGGCCCCTCTTTACTCTTTTTCAACGCTTTTAAATAGGGGGAGAATACTAGTTGCATCGAGTCAAACTTTTTTGCTATTACAAACATTTTTGTGTATGCTGGTTTATTGGACAAACATTAAGTGTTGAACTCGTATTAAGCCCTCACAAAGTCTTACCGTTAATGTACGAACAACGTGGTAGATTTGGATGGATCCATTAGGGAATGACTAACCCCACGGGGCACTATGTTGACTGGATGTCATAACCCGTGCAAACTCTGACCTAACTTGCTATGCATACGAGGCATAGCGGAGGCAAGGACAAACAAGTCTAGTTCGGTAGTGACGCACTGACACTTTGGGCCTAGGGCTCGGTACTAACATTTGATAAACAGCATGACCACTTTCTTACTATATGTATATCAAAACCTGTGAACTCACCAACCTTCGTGTTGACACTTTTTCTAACTTGTATTCTCAGGTAACTAGCGTGGCTAGCAGGAGGACAGGAATGCACGATTTAAGGAACGAGCATTAGGAACTTACATGCATTCTGTCTTGTCATTTTGAAACAATTTACTTTTATTCTATTAAACAATGTTGTGTTAAACTATTTACATTTCCGCTGCATTTTGTCAAACATTTGATATTCCCTGCAAATTATATTAATAACTTTTATTCCGCTGCAACTATTTTATGAGTGTAATGTGTCAAACTTTGATTTGTAAACGCAATAGAGGTGTTCTATATGACCCTTGAGTTGTGATTCTGGGACACGTCACATCCACGTGGACATACGTC